>VZRN01004112.1:383496-404431 GCA_013397935.1 Dasyornis broadbenti | reverse complement strand
TTTTTGTTTTTTTCTTTTTTTTTTTTTTTTGGGCTGCTATTCTGTGTTCTCTTAGTTTCAGGTTCTTCATCTCAGATATGGCTCAAAGCCTGTTTCTTCCTCGCCTTTGTTCCCATGAATCTTGCTTTTCTGCCTCCCATGAATCTTGCTTTAAATTGTGGGGTTTTTTTCCCCTCACTGTTTTACATGAGGGCTTTGTCTTTGTTACAGCATTTTTAAACTTTTCTCTATCCAACTCTGAGATCTGCCAAACTTTGTAGGTTTCTAGGTTATCTCTTAACCAAAATAATTCATAGGGTTCTGTATGTTTTCATATAACTCTCTATGAAATCATAGGAGCTTTAAAGCCTTCTTCTTCCGCTGACTGACCTGCAGATAATTCATTTACAAATAGCAAGTGTTTTCCGTGAAACACAAATTTCACGAGTCCCGGGGTGCAGATCACTGAACTGGGACAAGGCTTGTCGTGGAGGAGGAGCAGTGCTGGAGCGGTGTCCCAGGCCCAGCTGGGCGGGAGCGCTGCTGGGATGCGGGAGCAGTGTCTCCTTAGTGAGATATATGGCTTCATAATTAGCCCCTTGCATTTTTTCCGAGTGCTGGCATCAGCGTTCTATGATGTGTTTCCCTGATTAACAGCTGCTTTGCAACTATTTCCGTGTGCCACCGATAACCATATTTGTCAAGTTAGTCCTGGCAGGGCACTGATTTCTTTCTAAAACAACAGAATTTCTGTTGGAAGGGATTTTCTTGTTCACTGTCGTGCCAGGCTTTTAAGTCAGCCCTTGTTAAAATGTAAGTTGGCTTTAGCCTGATGCTTGTTAACAGGATTCTTGGTATCTCCTTTAGAGTAGGAGTGCAGAAACCTTTCACAGACAATTTAATCTTCCGAGCCTTGCAAACATACAGCCGTACACTGAGGGGGTGTTGCTGTAGGCTAATATATTGATCAGTTCCATTTGCCCTATAGCTGTGGCCTTCTGCTCTGGCTGAAATAGGTTGAGTGTTTGTTGATACTGCCATATTATTATTTTTTAATACACTGGAAAAAATTAATTCCAACTTCTTTTACATACGTCATATATATTGCCAGTGTTGATTGCTTCCGCACATGTAATGTAAACTGTCTGTGCATAGTTCATGGCCTGGGCCGCCTCTGCTTAATGAAAAGAAGTGTTGCATTTAAACAGATACAGATCCACTCAGAAAGACAAAATACCATCCCTTGCAACGTATAATTCAGACCCAACCTTTACATCACAGGTCATCTCAAAGTCTCAGTCTATCAACAAATGCTGTTTAGTAATAACCTACAGAGGGTTCCCAGTATTAGGAAATCTATTAGAGCTCTTACTGACTGTGCTCCTGGTGGCTTTTGAGTCTGTTTTCCACGTGGAACTCTCTTACCAAATCCTGTGGAACTTTTATTGATGAAGATCTTTTAACATTTCTGTTAATTTTTTGTTTGTTGCCCTTTTTTTTTTTTTTTTTTTTGAGTTGGTAGAAGATACGCATTTGCCACAGTATTTTAAATTTCATAGTTTATTTTTTTAATGCAACCAACTGATAAAATAGCTTAGATTACTTTATTGGAAACCCTGCAGCTTTGAGCACAATAAGAAATAAGGCTGTCTTTATCTTCCCCATTAACACAAAAGGGAGGGAAATTAGGAATGAGGGACCTTGGCTGTAACATCCAAGTGCTGTGCTTTGGCCCAGAATTTTGCCAGCCTGCTGCTCTCCCGTAGCATCTGCAATAAAGTTCCTGTCTTCATTTTATATCTTTGACATTGAAGCAGAATATTTGGCCTGAATTTATGTGATTTGTCCAGTTGCAAATATAATCTATGAATAGTGACATTGATCCTTTAATTGGAAAATCAAACTGTACGACAAGACCTGCTGCAGGATTCCACCCATCTCCACGCAGTCAGAAAAATGTCTTTGTGGATCCTGTCGCTGCAGGAGAGGTGGTGGTGGGAAAGCAAGTTTATGGAATTGACTGGCTTTTAAAAGCCATATACACTTTTTTTCAAATATGTACCTGATCCATTAGATAAAGCCGGTGTGATGGACAGTGTGCGCTGGCAATCTAAGAATCAGAGCAGTGATATAATACTTATTATTTGGCAGTGTCCTAATACCATAAAAATTTGGAGAAGTGTTACAAATGCTACAGAAATAGTATGGAACAATGTTAGCAGCTGAGTCAGAGTGCTATTTGCCACATGATTTTTTTGGCTGTACACAGGACTGCAAGACTTCTCATCTTCCTCCTCCTTTTTCTTGTTTAAATTATGGAGTGCAGTTGCTCTTGCTTGTGCAAAGAAAATGATCCATAGAAGGCAGGGAAATTCTTGTGTATGTTTGTTGAAAATATTGGCATTTTGACATGGCCAAAATTGCTTCGTAAGTTGCTCGGGTATACAAGATGAATTATAGAAATGAAGACGTTTCAGTTCAGTCTATAGGAAGAATGTTCAGAGGTAAATGAAAACACAATATGAGAAACCTGGGATTACTGGAGGGGGGAATACATGTCCAAGATTCTTTTTTATGGAGTTTGTTGTTGCTTGTAATCTCATTTTGTTTTAAGATTAAAAAGGCTGTGAATAATGGAGGAAGTCATGCAGGGGAGAGATAAAACAGAAGTTTATTTTGGAGTGAAATTTACTATTGAAATGTTTACATTTTTATAAGGCAAAAATAAGCTTTAAGAAGGGGTTAGAATCAATGAAATATTCACATGGATGTGATTGAAATAGCACAATGAAAAATACTGCTTATTTCTTATAGGTTTTGTAATGCTTAAAAATTGATAATTAAATATAAGAGCTTGCAGAACTGCAGGTCTGCAGGCCGTTTGTGTCTAGCTCACTAAATGTGGGAGGGAGTGTTGAGGAGTATCTGAAGACACAAACAAGTAATTATTGTTAGAAGGAAAGTGGCTTTGATATGTTCACATGTCTGTCGGTCTGCTCATTTGGGCATCTTTCTTATTCAGCATATTATCTTAAGGTTATTAGTTTGGGTGCTTTATATTTCTGCATCTGGCACAGCAATATCAGCACAGTTTAAATCTGTGATTTGCCTGTCACCTGCATTTCAGCTGGAGACAGATCAAGTGCACATAAATGAAGTGAAAGTGTGCTTTATGTGGGGTGTTTTGCTCTACTGTTTTGTGGTTCAAAATTACCGAATGTAAACTTAAGGAGAAAATGCAGGAAAACAAGAAAATGAAAAGAATTAAAAATACCCCATTCATTTTATCCTCCCAACTTTGAAGTGTGCTGGGAGTTTGTCAAATTCCCGTTAAAATAAATATGTCAATTTCATCTCTCTTCCAAATTCATTTATCATGCTTTTTTAAAAGGTGTTTTCTGCTTTACCTGATGTTTAAATTGGATTCGCTCGTTTATGCTGTTCTTTGCTGTATCCCCCATGTTTTTCTTAAATGAATTAGTAATGACAGCGTACTCCATCATACCCTCTCTACAGCCACTTTAAGGGAAGCCTGGTGATCTAAACCTTTTAACCTATTAAAGATGATTTTCCCCAATTGAATCAGACCCACCACAGGTGTAATAACTAATCATTTAAACTACACCTGCTATTATGTATTTTTAAGCCATTATGCATGTTGGATAGATGATAATTCATGTTTATTGCATTGTCCAATGGATCCGTTTTGCCTACACTAGCCTGATTAATGTATTTAAAGAAATAAGAGATGCAATTTAAAAGAAAAAAAACATTGATGGAATGCACTGAGGAGTACATTGAAAGTGCCATTAAACCCATCAGAACTTTGCTCTCTGACCAGAAATGCATATTCGAAGCATTTGATTCAAACACAAAGTGAAACTTAGTGATTTCAGGAGTGATGCTGTATTTTCCCTTCTTTTTCTGCTGTCAAAGTTTTGGAAACCTTTTTGGAACTGAATTCCAGAAACTGTATTTTAAGATAAATTCTTCAAGACCTGCCTAACATAGGTCTAGCATATTAGGATGGTTAATTTTAGCTCTAGAGAAGGGAAGTAATCTCTTCCACTAGTTCACATGGATGTGCCGTCAGCACATTATTCCTCACGATGCCACAATCAGAACAGATGTCTTTGTATAAAAGTAGAGTGAATCACTAGTGCAGTAGCATGTAATAACGTGTATAACAATATAGGGAAGTATGTGGAAAGTGGAACCACCATATGAAGAAAAGAATCAAATACCTTTCACTGGCACTAAATGGAAATGTAAAAATCTAGTGCTGTTGTTCTTGATGCCGTTGAGTATTATCCCAGACTTTACCCTTTGCTTGGCAAAGTGCTCTGTTTTAGGTGCTCTCTTACCTTGAAGAATGTAGAAGTCAGTCTGTAGACAAAGTAATCTGTGGCTTTTGCTGATGTGGAATATAAATTTAACTACTTGCCTACCCATTTGTGCCATTTGAAGTGACTTTTTGGATATTTTGTTATGTAATCCGAAACATGTGAAGTCTCTTCTAGTCATGAGAAGCTGAGTTTTATGTATTGCTTTCAGTAAATTAGAATGATGGCAGAAACAGCCTTAATCTCTTAGAATCTGCAGGGAGCTTTAAGTCAGATCGAAAGGAAGCATTCTTACAGTAAGCCAACTGTTACCGATCACGTGCATTCACTCAAGGTTGGCTTGAACTGTAGGAGACAACTTAGGTAAGAAGATTACAATATAAATAACAGAAACTCCTAAGAATCTTAATGGAATTTTTTGTACAGGTAGAGCTGCTCCAAGAATAATTCAACAAGAAACTTCTAGGTTAAAACACCCTACTTGTGCTGTCTGTTTAGAGCTAAGCCACAAGCTCTGATACTTGTTGAACCATTCCTGAAAGTTGGTGTTGGCTCTAGACCATCTCCGTGTGATGGGTGTGATGCCTTACCTTGCAGTACAGAATGCCTAAATGTAAAATAGGGATTTGATGATACCTAACTTGCATCTTTTCTCTCTTCTTTTTCTCCAATCCTCCTACCCTCCTCAGATTGTGACAGCAGTGAAATTTTTACAGAATCCACGGGTTCGCCAAAGTCCTCTTGCAACCAGAAGAGCTTTCCTGAAGAAAAAAGGTATGAACTCTTAAGGTTGTGTCTCAGTGATAATGAGGAGCCTTGAGTTATGTAAAGCCAGAATGTATTGCTATGGAATATTAGATATTACGGGCAAAGCAATTAGTCCGTCTCATAAAAAGATCTGAAGTTTATAAGAAATATCAGTCTCCTTTCTTCCCAACTGACGAGTGCAATATTTGCACCAGATGTGGAATTGCAGAATACAAAAGACACATGGGAAGTTTTTGGGTTAACTGTTATCAGATCTTTTCAGCAATGAGGACTGTTCAGAATTGTAGACTAGGTGGTCAGTTCAAACCTTACTGACACTGGCTTTAGAATGGCCAGTCTCTGGGTGAAAAGGTCAAATGTTTCCGAAGAGAGCCAGAGAGAGGCACAGAACTTGGGGAAAGTAAACAAGGTCAGGTTAAGGTCAAGCTTGGGGTCAACCTGACTTTCAGGCTGAAATGGTAAACTACTGACTGAGTTTAGCCCTTTTCTATAGCAGGGATAGAACAGATCCTGACAAATCCTATATCGTCTTAGTCAGATGGAGCATACTTTGGCCACTGCCTACAGAGAATTTATTTTACTTTCTGACTCATAGTGGAACTATCTGTTGTTCCTTTTTAATTTCTAAAGTTTTTATTCCCCAACTTGCAGTGCATTTCAGGTGAGGTTCACTCCCTATTTCACTACAGTCCTGGGACTGTATTGCTTACATCTTACCACGAGATGTAAATAACAACAGTTTTAACTTGAAGTTAATTACATGCACTGTGGAGCACTTTAAGCTGTTGAAATGATACTGAAAATACAAACTCCAAACTTCAGAGGGGAGTGACCCACGTATACATTGAAGTCATAAATACTTCAAGATACATCAAAATCTAGAGCTAAAGATCTTGAGCTTTGAAAAGTGGGGAAGCCTATGAAATACATATTTTTCTGTTTGGAGTTATGAACTGCTTATTGAGATGCCTGAGACCTGAAGTCAAGAGACGGAGAGTTAAGTGTATGCACCACTTCGCTCATCTTGCATAGCACAGGACCAAGAAGGGAATGGCAGCCTTGTGTTTTGGCAATGATGTCATGACAAGTAGTTCACGGGCACATCATTTTGAGTGTGATCCTCTCACTGCTTGTCCTAGTGCCAATTAAGGGGACATTCCAATCACGGAGCTGTGGTGCTTGCCCTGCCCTGCCCTCAGGATGACATTAAAATTTGGAGCCTGTTGGTCGCTGTGTGCCATGAGTTTTTCCTTGAAATATGTGGACCTACGGGGAGTAATTAATCATAAAAGCTTGGGGATTTCAACTCTATCATCGAAGCAATGAAGCAAGGGAAAGCTGAGCCTAAAAGCTGTGCTGATTACCCGGGGTAACCCGATACAAAATCTATTGTTGCCGAGAGATCCTTAGCCCCCAGTATATCGTGCAATATTATAACTGCCTGATCTTCTTCTGTGCTGACAATGACCAGTTATTCCTCATTTTCTCTCTCAACAGAGCTGGGTTAGAATTTCATTTGCAGAAGGTATTTAGAGCAATTTAGAGACAAATGTCTCTGGTGTTTGCTCTGCACTTCCCCACCGCAGGCTTCGCTGAACAGTTTTTCGTATCAGGAGCTCCATCTAATCTGTTTAATTTTAATAAATCCCTGACTGGGAGAAGAGGAAGGGTGGGGAGATGGAGGCACAGAGAAACTGTGGCCCAACTAATACTTCTTATGAATTACTTGCCTAATAATTGCTAAAGAGCAGAAACGTTTTGGTAGAACTGTTTGTTTGTTCCTTTTTGTTAATTAGCCCTCCTTCCCTTTGTGCTAATTGTTTTTTTTAAACTTAACAGTAGGAGGTGGGAAGGAGCAGGGTCCAGTAGTGCCTGTACCCAGCAGTCACTGGAAATATGTCCATATGGAATGTGGCCTGTATTTGGTGCTGGCATGGTACCTATATGGTCTAGCAGATGGAGGCAATTATTCTTGAAACGTAGATGTCATGGCTGGTTTAGTCCTGAGTAGATGAGGGGTTACAGGGTTTGTAGGCTGTTCCCCCTGTTCTCTGATACACAGTCCCTGTCATCCCAATGGTTAATGTTTATCCCCAGTTTCTGGCAGAGAAGTCCTCAATGCCAGTTGAAAAAGGTCCTGCAAGCCTGACTTTGCTTAAGAAATTTCACTTCTGAGACTTGCAGAGGTGATTCTGCCTAGAATTACGATTTTTTCTTCTTTTTCTATAAGGGTCTCCTCCCTAAAAAAGGCCAATCAAATTTTAGTTCCTTTTGGAATTATTTAATATTTAGTGTAGGAGCTGGATTTAGTTTAATACATTTCAGTGAGATGAAAAATGAAAATTTCTTCAGGATCGTCAGCTGGACTGGGTTTGGTGAAACAACAGTTGTAGAGGCTGAAATCAGGTGTTCCTGGTTCTGTGCAGGTCAAGGGGTGCTGAACTTCTCTCTCCGGCACATGGGGTGATAGAGTGTTGATGACAGTTGCGAGAGTGAGGGTGTCCTGGATTTGTAAAAGGGCTTTCAAAAGTCAGATGAGATTTCTCTGTTGTCTTAAGCACTTTTAAACTCCCATATACAGAGGCATTAATGAGAAACATGAAGTTATTAGAATCATTTATCATTTTCTTTGAAGCTTACACTGGCATTTTGTGTAATTTATGACATTTCCTCCTTTTTATCATGAACTTCTTCAGATGAAGGGAAAAACAGCTGTTTCCCCTCAGAGTATCTGAAAGAAAAGAAAGGAAAAAAAGATGCTGTTTGTTTTTTGTCCAACTCGCTGATTCTGCTGATGACATGCCACAGAATCAGCGGCGCCTTGGGAATAATTAGACAGCATGTGGGGCTTAAACCCTTGTGGAAATATGTCTGTCATTTAACTGTTGTGCCTCAGATGTCCTGCACTGCTCAGTTACCCATCCAGTAACTCATGTGGCTTCTTAATTTTGTGTACTCTGAATCTCTCAACTTCTGGGAAGACAGAGAAAGGGGGTGGAAATGCACTATACATGGACTATACTCTGTTTTCAGGTTGCTGGGGTTTTGGGGCAGAGAAGGGAAAGACTGCTGCATTATAGACTTGTGTCATCTTGGATGAAGAACTCCATTTTCTGAGATGCTTGTTCTCTTCATCTGTAAAACAAGTACAGTAATGC
Organism: Dasyornis broadbenti; assembly: GCA_013397935.1. NCBI lineage: Eukaryota > Metazoa > Chordata > Aves > Passeriformes > Dasyornithidae > Dasyornis > Dasyornis broadbenti. The sequence continues at coordinate 396,183 of VZRN01004112.1, read as the reverse complement.
CTTCTCAGAGTGGGATTTTGGGAACAGACGGGAGCATATGAGGAGCTCAGAAATAATAGTGATGGAAGAACAGAGGTGTATTAGAGCAAGTTGATATATAATTGCTGAGTTATGTTGGGAAAGTGTCCACTCAGAAGGTTTTTTGCAGTGCATCAGAGTTCCAGAGAATTTTTCTAGTGTCAAGATGCCAGACTGTGGTGATTTCTGAAGGGATGAAAAAATTATTTAATTCTACATGCCCTTCCCAGTCAGAGCTCAAAGACATTTGATCCCCTGGAAACAAATGCCGTCAGCCCCAGAATCTCCAGAAAAAAACTGACTTAATTTTCTTCCTCTTTCTGTAGTCTGCATTCTTGGAAGTTGAACCCATCTTTTCTCCTTTGCCAAAGAAACTCAAGTGAATCACCTTCAGAACCTGAGGGAAGGGGGCACAGCCCACTGCTGGAGGGCTTAAAAAAAGCAAATTCTTAAGCAGATTTCAATTTAACCCTCTTTAATTACTTCTCTTTTTTTTTTTTAATTTAAGTCCATTTCATGAGGCAGTTTGCATGTCCTTGAATGGAATCTCGTTACCATGAAAGCTTTTTTAGCATTGATTTCATAACAGTCTTAATTTAATAGTGCCGTCATTACTGAGAAGCTCTGAGAGTGAGGCCCCAGCTTTCCAGGTCACTGACCTTTTAATTACAAACCTTGTTCTGATGGCCAGGTTATCGACTGGACAGCTCCCAGCTCCTGCCCCCAACATGAAGATGAAAATAACTGCCTTTCCTCCCCCACTTCCAGAAAAGGGAGGAAAAGAAAAGTAACCTCTTGTGTTTCCAAAATTAATTTTCTCCTTCAGCTTTACTTTGTAATTAATTCTTTAACATGTCTCAGTGAAACTCAAACAGTTTTTACAAAGGCTCTTCTTGAGAAGAAAATACAATGCAAGCCAATAGAGTCCGGTGCCAACTCAGATGGAAAAACAGAGTTAGTAACCCATGGTTACTAACCATAAAAAATAGCTATTTGTAAAAAAAATGCAATAAATAGGTATTTTGACACCATTTAACCTATGATGTCAAAATACCCCTTTAGGCCACACTGCTCTGGCCCTTCAAACCTTATGCTTTGCTAGAAAATACCATGTTTGATACACAAATATGGGATTAGACCGTAAGTGTTGACTGGTCAAGGAATGCTAGGCAGCTTGTCCTTCTCTTCAAACTTCCTGTCAGGATATGGATCTGAGAGATGGTGAAGAAAAGGAGCGAGGGCTTTAGTTCAGTGTTGTGCTGGTGTTGGTTTCTCCATAGTGGCTGGTGTGGGCTGTGGTGGACTTGTGCTGAAGACAGTGTTGGTAATACAGAGGTGTTTTAGCTCTGGCTGAGCAGTGCTTACACACAGATCCAAGGCCTTTTCCACTTCTCAACCCAACAGTGAGGAGGCTGGAGTTGCAGGAGAAGCTGGGACAGCTGACCGCAGCTGACTGAGGGGATGCTCCATAAAATCTGTTCATTGTTTTCAGCACAAATCCAAAACACAGCCCCATACTAGCTACTATTAAAACCCCCCACTCTATCCCAGCCAGACCCAGCACAATTGCACAACTGATTGTGAAAGTGAGGCTTGTCCTGTGTTGTACTTGCAGCTCAGGTAACTTGTTGTCCAGCTGCTCGCACCAGTGCCTGCACTGACCTCATCACTTGCACTTGCAAAGCTACAAGCAAGACCTGCAATTCAGATACTGATAGCAAAAATTTATTGCAAGAATATGCTTAGTGTTTTAAGCTTCCAGTACAAATTAACATACAGTGAAAGAATGTTCACAAGCATAGGTAGAAGCAGGGAGGTGCTTTCTGATTATTAAAGAAGTTTGCAGCAGGTGTTCCAGTAGCATAAACCAAGACTAACATCTCATGTAGATTTACAGAAATGACTGTAGAGGTTGAATGGAAGTCAGCACATTCTGCATTTTCATGATGCTTTTCATTTCAGGATCTTGGAGCACACTGTACCCATTAACTATGGAAACTTTGCAGCTAGTTGCATGGAGCATGTTTGATGGTGTTTATAGGGTTCTCTGTCATTATCAGAATCATTCTATGATCTAGATCTCACTGGCCTTCCCACTAAAAAGCATCCATCTCTGAGGTACAGGACAGCAGCTGCTTAATATCACTACATGATTTTTAGGAGAAGAAATGAAGAGTACTTTATCTAAGTGATCTTGCAGAGGGAGCTTTAGGGATAGAGAATGTAATTACTGAGTAAAAAATTTACTAAGATTCTTGAAAAGCATGATGGGATATTTAATTACTAAAGATGGTTGGGCCTCTCTTTATGACTGTGCAAAACAACTAATGTACCTTGCAGTATTTTGCTAAGTTAAAGAAAAATACGTCCTACATCTGTCATGCAACCAGTTTGTTCTTTGGGTGCCTCCCATCCAAGCTTTGGCTGTACACAGCCCTGCATAAATGTGACTGTCTCCCAAAGAGCTTATTAGGGACCTGAGGAATGAAGAGGGAGAGAATGAAAGCTGTCATTGCTAACTCACTCACACCAGTTCCTATCTGAATCAGCGTTAGTGTAGTCACATCAGTTTGTGGCACTCTGCTACGTTTGCCCGGTGCTGAGAATGTTCAACATACAGGTGAGATTTCCACTGCTGGAGTACCATAGCGCAGAAGAATAGATGTGCTCATGATCCAGAAATTCACTCTTTCTGTGTTTTGTATTAGTTGCCTTCTTTTTACTTCCTGAAAATGATTGAGAATCACTATCCATCTGCTGAGACGGAGATGTCTCTCTGTCCTGCCACTCTTTCGTACACAGATCTGTCATCTGCTGTTCAGTGCCAGCCCATTCATCATGCTGACTCTTTTCCCCCATCAGTTTTACCACTGTTCATGATGTCTGAACTTGTCATGAACTTTATGGATTTTCTTGGTTTCTTTGGTGACAAGGAGCATACGGTAGAGCTAACAAAATGGGATAAACTGCTCAGCCTTAGGACATCCTGGGAACCAGAGATGGAGCTTCTTTGGAGTTGTCAGGGTTTTGGGAACAATATAGTTGATGAAACCCTTCACTATCGTTCCTTGAGATTTGAAAGGAAGTTTGGAAAAAGTAGTCTGTTTAGTCTCTATACACATGGAGAAATCAGTTTATTGCTCTTCTTTGACTCTTGTCCCAGTCACTAGTCATTCATAAGAGAGGGCAGGTTAGAGCTCCCTGTGTGGTGCAGTGTACAAAGGAAGCCAATCCTTTCTTTTCCCTACCTGTTAATATGTGTAATATTGAGGAAAGTGTTGTTTGATAGAAACTGTATGAGTGAGTTTCTTATTTTAGAAGAACATTGTCCTTGTGTACATTTCACTGTTTTATAAGGATTGGGCTTTATTACTCAGTGATATCTAGAAAGTAAATTGAACAATAGATTTCTATCCCACTGAAATTCCTGGGATTTGAAAATTTGTTTATATTTTAAATAGGGATCAACTGTTTTAAATAGGGATTAGACTGGAGTCTAATCAATACAAAGAGATTAACAGAATAATATAATATGTACAATAATATTACAGTGAAAATATTTGGAAAATTGCTTTTTTAATTGTTATGAAATCATTACTTTTTTTTTCCAAAACATTTTGAGGGATTTTTGAGAAACGTTTTCTGTATGGAAAAACTATGTTCTGGAAGTTTGTCAGTGGGATGTACTTGGAAGGAAAGAATTCATTCATAGAAGTGCTTTTCAGTGGCAGGAAAGTATATCATTGTTGCTGCTGGATAGTTCCAACAAGGTTGTCATCTTGCAAGATAATTTTAAAGGGCTTTGATACAAGATCTGCGATTTAATATTAACCCCATGAAAATCACAGTGACTTTCTCTTTGGTTTCCCTGTGAAATGTGAACAGGCTATATCACGAGAGGCATCCTTTGATGTTTGAGGATGTTGTGAACATTGAGGGATCAATCCTCAAATTTTACATCCTCTAAATGCCTATATGCGTGTTCTATAACAGAAGATACAAGTCAAATTAGTGAAAATATTATTCTTCTCTAACCAGACCCAGCCTACAGCGATCTTGAGCCATTTACATCTATACTCCACAGAGCAAGAGAAGTGATTAATTTAGAGTGTATTGGGCAAACAGTCTGCTACATCTCCTGTTTCTCTTGGGCCACAGAAATTCCTCATGATTTCAGTGAAGAGTCCAGAATCACCTTCGCCCTGTTTTTGTAGCTTGAAAATTATTGATAAATTGGAACAGACTGGTTTGATGCTTAGGAAGTGGCGCATGGTACAAAATGCTGTTTGTGAGCTTAATTTTAACAAATAATTGGAATGTCATGGGTTTAATGATGTCTCTCGACTTGGCTATCTGACAGTAACTATGTAATGTAAAAGAGCCATTAAAAATGGCTTTGCAAAATTAACTCCTGTTGCTCATTGAGTGTATTTTGAGTCATATCTGCCTTGTTTACTGACAAAGTAATGTTTCCGTTCCTGGTAGCATTGAAAAAACAGTATGATTACAGCAGAGTGAATTAAAGTCTATCCTAGAAGATAATGCTAAAATAGTCAGTTATATTCCAAGTCCTGAAACTGTTAGCCTTAGTGATGGGCCAAAAAGACCCAGCCCCTAAGTCTGACTTGTAAATTTAATTATTTGTTTATCATGTTTTTGAGTGAAAGTAAATGCCAAGTGCCAAGAGAAAGTCACTTCTGTAGTTGCAATCTAAGAGCAGGCATGGGAGATCTGAGATACGACTGCTTCCTTGGCTTTGGGTAAATTTCTTATTTGCAGCTTATCCAACTGTAAAATGGGGTTAATTACCACTTTTGCCTTATTGACTCAGTGAGATTTATGTCAGCTGTGTTTGTAAACTGCTCCGATGTGCTTGTTTCTTGGTGCTGCAGCATGTGAGTTTTGAAGTTACTGCAGTAAAAGCCACACTTTCAGAGAGATTGAGAGTTTACTTCCCATCAGCTGTGTATGGGAGGGGAAAGCTGCAAACTTTAGAATGTCAGAATGTCAAGGCTCAAGCAGATTGCGTGCAATCCTAATCCAGCCCTGCAGCTTTGACCTTTGAAGAAAGATTCACCTTGAGACAGCTGAAGAAATCTATGTATGTTTGTATAAAAATAATTCTGTGATAGAAGGAATTTGTTTTTCGTGGTCATCCAGCCCAGGGTTTCCCCACAGTCTTCCTGGAGCAAGTAAAGGAACTCAGCTCCTGACCTGCTCTGAGAATGAACCCGGTATCCTAAGTCTAAAGAGACAGCCTTCCCTCTTGAGGCTAAAACAAGGAGTGTAATTAGGATAATCGGTGGGGTTCTTCTGCTGAAATCCATCTCAGACCTAATGATACTTTCCTGCTAGAAAAGATAAAATAAGTTCCTATATGAGATAATTCTCTAGGATCTCTTAGACGACATTTCTGTTCTGTTTAAAATTATGTCTTGGGTACCCATGAACATGAAATCCTACAGTTTGCTTTTCTGCTGCATGCTGTTCGCTCTTAATTTTAGTCTGGGGTGCAATCATTCTTTCCTTAATTAAGAGGTTAATTTAGTTTTTGGTTCATTCCTTGCTTTTCTTCCTCCTGGAGCCTAGTCCGGGTGACTCCACTCCCCCAGGAGCAGAGCAGAGAATTCATTGTCATGAAACCTGAGGCGCTCTGAAGTAAAAGCTGTTGACTTTGTCATACCGTGCAAATGTGCATTGCTTTTAGCAAGACAATAAAGGGTAAATGGGGTGATCTCTGCTCCTGTGGAGAGGTCAGGTGGTTACATTACACAATCTTCTAGAGCATCTTGCAGCAAATACATGGGTTATATTAAAAGTTGCAATCATATCATTTTTTAAAAGTAAATTGCTGACCTTATGCAGTGGAATCAGCTTTATTGAATTTCGCCAAAAATGCGTTTATAATCCCCCCACCCCTGCATACACATGATATTCATGTCCTTGCTGCCCATGTGGAAATGTCCCTTTTTACAGTGATAAAATTAAATTTGTCTTTGTCTCTGCCTTGCCTCACCTTTTAAGATTCCATCCTTTAGAGACACCAGTGGATATCCATACCAGGGAATGAAGATGGGCAATATCCCTGCATGGCTGGCTGGCTGATTGTGAGGCAGCTACCACGGAACAAATAAATAAGCTTTTCACATTTAGAGGACAGATAAAGCTGAGAACAGGTGTAATATGGGTATTTTTCTAGGAGTGTTGTGGCCTTAGTGTAGGTAAGAATTTATTTTGACTTGGAAGTACCTACACTTTGCTTCTGGATTTTTTCTAATTGCCATGCACTATGAAATGTAAAATTCGCTAATAGTTATTGTGCTACTCATAGTACTGTGTTACATGCCCTCCTTCAGTAATAGCTAACCATAAAATTCTGGGCTTCGGCCACCTACAGCCTCCTTCCTGAATTCACTTGAGAAAAAGGTGTTTTGCAGCATGCTCAAGAATTTAACACACCTATATCCCACATTTCTGTGTCACTTTGCATCTTCAAAGTACTCTACAAATATTACCTGATTAAGCTTGTGACACTTTTTGTGAAATGGCAAGATTATAGGATTAATTTAAGGCACTTCTGATTACATTTTTTCTTCATTAGACCATTACATTCTTGAAACAGTTCGCAAACTCCACATTATAGTGGGAAAAAGAGGAAACACCATCCCCATTTTAGATGGGACACTGAGGCAGATGTATTAACAGTTAGATATGAGATAATTGACTGCCAGCCATAGATCTATAAATACAACCATACTGTGCCATACTGTCAGTATGATGTACTGATGTATAGCACTTTTAGTAAAATTACTTAAAGCATTTTCGTGTTTATCCACCATTCCAGGCTCAGCTGCTTTGAGGGTTGGTGGTAGAGGTTAAGCTGGTTTTATTCAATAAAATCAACGCAAACCATCTAAAAAAATGAAGGGGCAGATTGGCCTCTGCAGTGTTGGCCTGGATCCCTTCTCACAGCATCCCCCAGCCCTGTCTTTTTTATGTAGAGCTTAAAAGACTGGTTCCTCGGAGGTACAGGGAAGAATATCAGAATATCATTACTTGTGCTCTTCAAGTAACCAGGAGAATGCAGCTGTTAAACTTAAGTTATAAAACACATGTTTAAAAGATGACTCTGTATGTGTTTAAAAAGGAGAGCGAGAGAGGATTCAAGGGAACCAAAAAATAGCAGGTTCCATTACTGTAATTAAATGGCAGCATTTAACCTATCAGGCCGTTGCGTATGTGTGAGAGACGAGCAGGGAGCTGCATTTGAAATGATCACTGACTTCCTTGGGGGATAGAGTAGTTAAATAATTTGTTTGTGAGGTGTGAGTTTAGTGTCGTGTAAAGCAAATGCTTGTGTGTCTGTGTCTCTTAAAGCTGGGATAGCTGAGGATGGTATTTAGCAGCACGTACACTGGCAGTAGGAACACAAGCTGCTCTTGCCCATTTGTTTGGTTCTCTGCAGAGTCAGGGCTTCACCTGGTTCCACATATTTCCTCATAAAAGGAGAGCTTTTTTTTTATGCCAGGCTACCTGAGACAGAAAGCAGTAGCAGTAAAACAAAACCAGGGAGGAAATGGAGGAAGAAAAGAATCAGAGTCTGTTTGGTAAGCTTTATCTCCTGTGGTGACTGTAAAGGGTAAGTTGTTGTGTGTGGTCGTTGCACTTGGCACTCAGGAGTCTGAGGGCTGTGGCATCCCTGGGGACCAAGGGTGAAGCTGCTGCTCAGGGAACTGACCCTAAACAGCTCAGCAAACAGTCACTGCCCCTCCAACAGTGTTGGACCTGTGCCTGGCATGATTCCTGTGCTTTGAGACTAGGGTGCAAACCCGTGTGGAGAGAGAGGGATCTGCAAAGGGCAGCCTTGGCCCTTCATCATTGACCTTTACTCTATAAAGCTCTTTGGGCAGAGCTGTACAGTGATGTTGATTGACTTTTTGTCTTCCCAGAGAGGAGACACATTCTTATGTAGTTCCCAGAGGGGAGTATCTTCCCATTTTTATTCACTCCCTTTTTATTTGCGGTGATTCCTTTGTTTAGGGAATCGGTCCTAGTCCAGGAACTCCAAGAGCTATAGCCTCATACTTTGAACTGCTTCAGCTGCCTCCCCAACTGATCTGACTTGTGTTATATTGCAGGAACATGCCCATTGGTGGTTTTTAATATTCACTCCAGTTTCTGTGTGAATTCTGTATAGCCACTCCCATTTTAACTCCTGGGCTGGAATTTTTGTGAGGCTTTAGAAGACAACAGACAGTGTTAAAAATATAGGTATTTCTGTATTTCCTTATTGAATATTCAACCCAGTGACTGGATTTTTAGGGCAGCACTTGGCTGAAAGGAGACCAGAGAAATGTCATGTACTTTAGCACCCAATCAAAGCAGTGCATGAATTTGAGTCCTTGATGAGAGTTAGAAATCTGAAACTATTTCCATAGATGATCTGCAAAAAAAAAAAAAAAAAAAAGGGATAAATGTTATTTGAATAAATTAGTTGTTGCAAATGCCTTACCTATCTCAAGTGCATATAATGCATGTATAGATTCTCAAACCTGTCAGTCTTTGCTCATGATGATTGTGCCAGTCTGAAATGTTCTAGAAAGGATATTATGTAATATTATTTCTCTTTTACAGATGTAGAAACTGAGGCAGATGGAGGTTAAATGACCTACACAAGGTCAATAGCAAGGCTGGGAATAGAACACAAATGTGTAGAGGCTTTTTATTATACTAATAAGGAAACTCTGGAGGTGTGTTTGGCATGGTAATCGGAACCCCAGAGAACTAGAAGCAGTTAGAATGTTCTGTGCATGTCCTGAGGGAGCAATGATGAAACTCCTTTTCTACCTTACCACTCCAGTTCTCCGTGTGTGGTCACCATAGTTTTTACACCACTTAACCTCATTATTTTTAGTATTGTTAGCATTAGTCGTCCTTTGGGCGTTTAATCCAGGCTCTTTAATTTTCTCCAGAGCCCTGAAGAGGCTCTGTGGAAGGCACAAGGGGAGAAAAAAATAATAATAAACAAACCAAAAGATGAAAAATGATCTTTTGAAACTTCTTCTATTTTGTTTACTTGTCCCCTAATGTTTTTTGTCTTTGCTGTTCTTTCATCATGAAGGACCCTGCTTAAATGTCTAATCTTGGTTTCTTAAAAGTTCATTTACTATTGTTTCTTTCTTCTCCACCCAACATTAACATCCTGTGTGATGACATAGATGGTTGTTGTCTAAATGGATGTGATGTAACCAACGAAATTGTATAGGTTGGGTGGAGAAATATTTGTATACTTACATTAAAAATTACAAAGTAGGTTTGTCTTTTAAACAGAAGGTATTTCAACACTGTTACTGGCAGCATCAGCCTTTAATTTTACATGTGGCTATCTTTCTAGTAGCATTCAGCAAACAATATTTTAATAGCATGTAAAAAAAATTCTCAAAACCAGAAGAACGAAGAACGAGGCTGATTTATAATCTGTAATGAATACTTGTTGATATGTCTTTTTATAACAGTGTTGTAGCATCTCTGTCTTTCTGGAGGAAGCGCAACCCAGATTACCTGAAACATTTGTATCATAATAATCAAATATGTAGCATTTAGATGTAATTTTCTTAATTCAACTTACCTTCTTGGTGTGATGATACCTGACTCCCAGGTGTCTGTCACTGATTCCACTTTATAGAAACTGGGTTAGAGGAGCCAAGATGCTCTATAAGGTTGTGAGAAAACACCTGTCAGAAAAAGGCATATGTTCATGTCTCCTCACCCTGTGCTGGTTTCTGTACATTTCCATGTGTTTTTCCATACATACTTCCATGTATTTTTACATTTTCTTTAAACGTACAGCTGTAGCTACGTGAGTTCTCTGTGCTCCCCATAGCAACTTCCCGACAGAGGGAGTGTCCAGTATGCCCTGTCATACTGTGTGTTCAGTGCTTCATTGTGTGCTCTTCAAACACTCAAACTTCATTTATAGACACTTTATATGACTTTTCCTGTGATAAGTCTTCACAAATGGGTTTGTTTTGTTCCTTTCTAAAGTTTAAAGAAAAAGAGGAAATAAATAGCATGGAGGCAAGTTGCTCTTTACATTGCAGTTCATCTTAGTCTGCAGAGGCTACTCTGTGACTGCTTTTGTCTAAGGCAGAAAATAGCCAGGTGCTCATGTTAGTGTGTTTGGGGCAATCAGTAATTCCAGAGTAATGCAAGGAACTGGAAATGGTGCATCAGGACAGACTTTCCCATTCTTTTATATAAAACGAAGTCATCCTTCAAATATCCTGAAAAATCTGGTCAAGGAATTTCTTAATGGCTTGAAATTTTTCTTTTACACTATTCCTTTCTTCTGAATGCCGAGTTGGGCAGAAAGAGTGGCAGGTTCTAGAACTGCAGGCCAGCCCAGTCCAGTAATCCTAGAGTGGCAGTGGCTGATCCTGAGTTCCATGTTAGGGCCAGGCTTCGAGGTCAGATCTAATACAGACAGTGTTCAGGTGCGTGCCTTGGAAAGGCCCGGGGAGTCTTTGCTGCTGTAACAAAGAAGTTGGAGTTACAGATGTCTGGTTGACTGCAAATCCCCCCTGGCCAGCTCCATCTGGATCAGCACTGGAATTCTTGTGACATGCTGGTTCAAGTTGTTGGAGATACAGTTCAATATTGGTGTTCCAAAGGTAGATCAAAACCAAACCTCCTGTACTGACAGTGTTTTACCGTACTCGAATTTGAGACCACCTCTGGCTTTCTCTTCAGAAGCTCCTAAAGATAGTATCACAGATCAAAGAGTAGCCAAAGGCTAATCATTTTGTTATTATTGCTTAACAAGCTGCTTAACAAAATATATTTTGTTCACACAAAATAAATGGATCTGAAGCACAAATGTTTTCTGTCACTACTGCTGTTAAAAATCTGTGGTAAACTCTATGAGCTATGGTAGTGCGTGGGTTTCTTAAGGTCTATGTACCAAACTGTCCTGCTTTTGGAAGTGAACAACAAAAAAAAGAAATTAATATCCTTTCACCCTTATAGAATGTTTCTTGTTGTAGTTCCCAGTTTAACAAAAAGGAAATTCCATAGGCCTGGTGTGTACTCTGGGTAAGTGACTTCATTTTGTGTGCGGGGTTTTTCTTTGCAGCCTGTCTTTCCTTCACACACTCTGTTGGATGCTTTGGGTCTGACTGCCTTCTATGGTCTGTACAGTACCTGGCACCGTACCTGCCCAGTGAATGCTTTTTGGGGTCTCTGAGGAACATTATGATACAAATAATGAAGATCAGGAACCATCACTATGAGACTTGTTTCTCTGCAGGAATAGCAGCAAGAATTTACAGGTCACAGGTTGGGTGCACTCGGAAATTTACCTGTTTAGTTTATCTAATACTTGTTTTCTCTGAATGCTTGGTCTTATTTCTAGGGAGATTTTCAGTTGTGGTAACAAGTCATGACACCACTATGGTTACTGGACTAGTGTCGTCCTTTAGCTGGATTTTTTGCTCTCTAAGGACTTCTTTTAAATAAATGTCAGAGCCCTGGTTATGCACAATTCCTGATAAACTACCTTGGAAACTGCTATCCTGGCATAGTTTTCAAAGCGTTCAAACCCCAAGTGGATACTAATTTGAAATAATTTCAAATATGCTCAGGTTTTTGTTCTTATGTAGTGTTCTCACATCAGGTACTGGCTGAATGGGTGCCGTGTGTTCTGGGTGGCAGCACTGGCTTCCAGATTAGTCACACACATTGTCTCTCCACCTCTAGTCATGCAAGTGGGCAAGTGGACATAACTCTACCAGTGTCCTCTCAAAGGAGGCTTCCCATCAGGTACTGTGCTTATGCTTGTGTGATAATAAAAAGGAAAAGCTGGAGGCAAGACACCTAAAAATAAAAACATCATCACCACAGATGGTCATAAAGTAAAATCTCCCTCCATTTTTAGGATTTTTACCTATGTTGCAGAAAGACTTGTTTCTTCTGTCTTTTTTGCTGACCGTGGTGTTCTGAGAATGATTCTGTTATAGACAAGTCTTCAGAAGAAGGTACCCAAGTTTGAATTTATTCTGTGTTTTTGCATATACTTGTTGTGTAGGAATGTAAATAGGCTTTGTTACAAAACTTCTGATTCTGTAATTCAGGTTGGTGAGGACTTCTGGACCTGTCTTGCTTGATTAAGAGTCATGTTGCTGTCTCCTTTTTTTTCCTCTATTTTGAACTTCTTGTGGAACAAAAATTATGCCTGTTGAATTATGCTGTCTGCTGCCTGAAGATTTGTTTTAGATGAATTCAAAAAAGAGGTGTCCAAATCTTCTTGAGGCTGTAATAGCACTCCATCTACTGGGACTTTGGCATTGCAGAATCTCGAGTGCGAGTCCTATTTTCATCCTGCATGTTGTTCCTTGAATTCTCCTCTTAGTGCCTTGACCTCTCAAATGTGTAGCTTAGTATTGGGAGCTTTTACTAAAGGTTTCTCTCTTTCTCTCTTTCTTTCTCTCTTTCTTTCTCCCTCCCTCCCTCCCTCCCTCCCTCCCTCTCTAACAATTCTGTTCTCCGGCTGCTGCAGGAGAGGAGCACCCCTGATATTCCCGCCCGATGTTTCCGTCAAACGTACGTGAGATTTCCGTTTTCAAATGTTACAAAAAAAGAAAAAAAAAAAAAAAAAAAAAAAAGGTTAAAATC
>VZRN01004112.1:290814-383274 GCA_013397935.1 Dasyornis broadbenti | reverse complement strand
CCTTCCGTCCTTCCCCACTCCCTCCCTCCCTTTCTTTTCTTTCCTTCCTTTCCTTCCTCCTTTCCTTCCTTCCTTTCTCTCTCTCACTTTCTCTCTTTCTCTCTTTCTCTCTCTTTCTTTTTCTGTCTTTCTCTATTTCTTTCTTTCTGTCTTTCTTATATGGAACATAGATAACATACTTCACATAAGCAAGGAGCTTACTTTACATTAGAAGAGGAAGACCTGACCTCTCTTACTGCAAGTGAAACTGTATTTTCCCTGCCTTGAAACTACCAGTGAAATGCATTTTGGACTGACTTATAATGCTGTGATTTATGCTGTGCTATGCTTTGTGATATTACAATGTCCTTTGCCTTTGTGTTTGGTTTGTTCCCCTCTGATAAATTTTAGTGGGTATTTACCCAAAATGCCCATAAGGAGAGTGAGGCATTCTCCCTGCTATTCACTGCCTTAGAGAAGGAATCCCATGCTATTTTCCCCCTCCCATTAATCTTACTGCAATTTTTTTTCCATCTCTTTCCTCCTTGTTTTGAAATAGTATTAACATGGGAGATACTTTTAAATAGAAAACAGGAAGAAAACATGTTTGTCATTTGTATGCATACACGTGTTACATACAAATGTGAATGAGTGACCAGAAGCACCTTTTTCATTTTCCATTTTGAACTTCTCATATATATAAAATAGAGAAGAAAAGTTGTAGTACTTGTTCTGTTTTTTTCATTCCAAGACATGCTATGCAAGTCACTTGCCCTTTCTTATTCAGAGTGAAAATACTTTGATCCAGTTTTCTGAAGACAATACTCATTTCATAAGAATATTTAATCAGTAGAAAATAGGGAGGATTTAGTTTGTTTGTTTAGTATTTAACCAAGTGAATAAGGCAGATTAGGGGAAGGGGGGACACTGGACCCATAAACAAGGTGATATATAATATTTTTTTTCGTTCTCCTTTTAAATAAATACCGATCAGCTTTATGTTCAGAGACAATAGGAGCCGTTGGCTTAAATTTGCAGTTTACTGTATTTATGGCTGTAATATCAAGGTGCTGCCGTCGTAATTTCATGCCCCAATGAGAAGAGCAAGGTCGAAGCAAATGCTTCCATCGGCATCTGCTAACACACTAACTCATAAACAAGGCCCGGCTGGATCAGGTGGCACGGAATAATACAGGCTAATGAAATACAGCACAGCTTTCCATTACTGTTAGTTTTTACAGTGTCGTCATTACGTGTAATTTATGTTTAAAAAATTCAATTTTATACAAGGCTCTGGGAAATAGGGGTCTGCAGGTCACCCGACGACTTTTAACGGCTCTGAGAGTCCTTATTGCACTCCACTGTTCCAACAAAATGTTAATAATAAATAATAAAAAAAATCCTCTTTTACTTTTTCTCTGGTTTGAGTATCTTGCTCTGTCTTTTTAATTGCAAGTGGCTAAGAAGAGTTTGGGGCTGTAGATGATGTCAGGAGTTATCCCCTTTGCTGATGCTCCCAGAGGGGGGTTACTATCCGCTTGCTTTTCTTTTGTCTGTCTATCAATCACCCGGGATCCGGTAAATGGAGTAAACACAGCTGAGGAGAGGGAGATACTTAACAACCTCTCTCCCAAACCCTCACCCTCTGACATTGCCCTCCTCTCCTCCATTACACTTCATTTTATTATAGACTCCAAAAAGCTTAGCCAGGAAGAGAAACTGCTGCTGTATTTATTTATTTATTTATTTACTTACTTACTTATTTATACTTGTTATGCCAAAATACCTTTTATTTTAACCTTTTCTTTCCTGGCTGACTCACTGTGTAATTCCTAGCATTGTTCTGTTAGTCTGATTTTCCTTCCTTATTTTAGTGCTGTGCAGCTGAGGTTAGAGCACCCTTATCAGTTCTGATTGCTGCTTAGTCACCCTGATGGGTTAAAGTGTATCATGTTTCTGAAAGATTGCACTTGCATAATTAACAGTATCGTAGATGAATAGAGCTGTAAGAATTCAAAGCCTTTTCAGCAACTTTTGAAATTACTTTTATTTGTGCGTTTTTCAGCCTGGCAGTTGAGGCCAGTCCATGTCCCTTTGATGTGTGGGTTCCTTTACTAAAGTTTGAGCTGGAAGTGCAGCAGAAGGATGTTTACATTAAAATGCAGTGTCTCAGTGTAAAACAAGGGGGGAAAAATGAGAGTGATGTTTCTGAAACCTTAGGTTTTATTCAAATGTTAGGTTGGGTTCAGCCTCATGAATGACCGTGTGTGAAAGAAAATGGATCAGGATACTTTGCCTTTTTGACCTTTTTGAAATACATTCTGCTAAGCACAGAGTAGGATGCAGGAGACAGATTTGATAACAGTCACCCAGCACTGCATGTAACTGACTGAACAGGTGGAATCATTAGTCTGGATCAGATCCCAGAAGGATTTTACGATGATTCTTTTCAAATGTGGCCCTGTTCTTTTTGAGCAGAGTTGACTCAGTGGCTTCCAGGAACAGAAGTGTAATGTCATTTCAGGGTGCTGATCAGGAGATCTTCCCTTTAGTCATATGACACCAGGCACTGACTTCAGGTGATCACATAGTTTGTTGTAGCTAAACAAGTTGTCCTGTCCTGTTTTGTTTTCCCCTTAATAGAAAGTGTGTGAGGAAAAAAACAACAGGTGCCACCCCCTGCCCCACACCCTCTCCTGCCTTTTGTCCCTGCCGAAGGGTGGATGTGGGGATTGCTCCAGGGTGGTCTTTTAGAGTGATAATAAAGCTGGCTTTGGAAACCCACAAAGGAACTGAATTCTTTCCACCACCTTCCTTATTACGGCAGAATTCTTAATTTCACCTAAGCAGAAGTGTTCTCCCCAAAACTGATGTACCCTTCAGGTTGTGAAAATCTTGTGTGAATTACTGGACTGAGCAAAGCAAACAGAAATATAATGAAGAAAAGTATATTTTCAGTGCACGGGATGGGAAAAGGGCTGTTAGTAATATGTCAGAGCCTGTGTCAGAAGAAGTAAAAACAGTGGCTCATCTAGTTAAGTTCATGGAAGGGTTTTACAATTATTGCTACAGTGTTTTGTCAGAAAACAGGTAAAACTCACATCTCCTGAGTTTTATTTTCTGACTTCCAGAGGTTCAGTTCTGACCTTGGAGCACTTCTCATATCTGTACATCTCACATCTTCCTCATCTGTGAAATATGGGTACCAGTACTGTAAGTACTCCTCTGCTTCAAGAGTGGGCATAAGAGGAGCAATATTTTGATATACGTGAGGCCCTTAAATAGTAATAGGTATTATAACGGACGTAAACAGTCAAGGCTTAAAAGTTCTTGTGCAAAGGAGTTCTTTATACAACACCTGAGGTCCAGGCACCAAGAGATGCTTGTGACAACCGATTTCATTCTCGGACTTGCTCTGTTTCTGTGTTTGTCTACAATTTACAGAGGCTGAGTGATGCCTGCAAATTGAGTGTCAGCAGTGACAGTCAAAAAAGAGGGTCAGCAAGAGCCTTTGAGTGCAACACACTCGTGGGTGCTGGATTATTCAAATCAACACCCTGAAGCCTGAGAAGGAATTTTTAAAACTTTGTGAAAATTATGACTAATTCTTTGCCATGGCTGTGGTGCTGTAGAGGAGCGAAATGGTGGTTGGGGGAAGGGAGCAGGTTTGCATTCTGAGGGGCTCTGAAGACAGTTTCCGTGCATCCTTCTCCTCAGCTCAGTCCTTGCTCAGTACCCTCTGCGGTTAGATTATTCCTTGCAGATAGCAATCAACTGGAAGGAAGTGTGTGTCTAATTTGCATGAGATTATTTAAAACAAAAAAAAGGTCTGCATTAGTCAGGGTGATGGTAAACAACGCAAAGAGATGCCTTTTATAATATAGCCGTGGCTCAGCTTTCAAAGCCAAATATAATTCACTTACAATTGGCAGTTTCCTTTATTGTTCCTTTTAACCTTTTGCATTCTGCATGGACTTGATCTTGCTGCAGCCGCAGAACAACGAAAATGTTTGTTTTCCAAAGTGTTGGAAAGTGGATTTAGAACAATTCCACTGTTAAACAGAGGTGATTCTCTGGAGATACCTATTTGAGAGTTATATTAGACACAAAGCCCCAGTTTTTGTGGCACTGCTTTTACGTCCAAGGGCAGTGGTATTATTTTTGGGTTTCCAATTTCCTGCTAGATTAGAACAATGAATGAACATGGATACTTTTTCATGTAGTGTAGTGATAAGACTGTGATAAAGCAAGATGAAATATTGGAACAGATGACACTTAGATCTGGTTTAGAAATTCCCACTTTTGCATGTGATGAAAATATCAAGGTTGAATAATTTGGGCATGGAAAACTCATACATGTGTGTAGGTGGTGAATTTGAAAAAAAATCATTCCAAAGGGAATTGTGATGAGTTGGCTATGATTGCCTGAGGAAAACCTTGTCCATTTTTGTTACTGTGTGTGAAGACAGGTACATTTCTGAGTGCACAGATGACTCTTCATTACTGAGTGCCCACAGTGCGGACTTATTCCATATATATGCTTAAGGAATCAGCGCCAGGACTCCCTTGGTTTTTGGAGGCCAAGATTACAAGGCCTTAAAAGCATCCTGTCCAGATGAATGAAGATCTTTTCCAAGGCGATGGCAATCCCAGTCTTCTCCTATGATAATTAAGAAGGCATGTAGTTGTGATGGTTTTTTTGTCTAATGCCAGTAGTACTATGGCCAAGACCACTTCACAAGGCAGCACTGTAGGCCAGGGAAGTAGTAACAATTCTAATTTGTACTGCTCAAACCAGGAATTGCAATGTGAAAGGTTTCCAATCGATCTATCGTTTACATCAGCTTCTTCTTCACAGCACAGCAGGGTTTAAGTGGAAACAGTGATACTTGTCCCCAGTTGGCAAGATCAGAATAATCCTAGAGGTGCATTTTATCTGCAAAAGATTTTAGCTTTTTTCTCAAACAGGATGAGAATAGGGTTAGGAACCCTAGGGTTAGGAAACAACAGTCGTTTTCTGCTCTTTTTGCAGAATGAGGTGAAGAGCCTCCATTACTTCTGATGTTTCTAAGTGTTAAATATTATCAGATTTGCATGGAAATAGAACAAAATGCCCCATTTGCAACTAGCAGCTAATGTTACCTCCATCTTTATGAACTCCCGTGTTTGCTGGTGATCTGCAGTGTTGGCACCTGTTTATGCATTCTACATTGGGTAATTAGTAGCTGGTTTAAACAGTTTCTGATTGGACTTTGCTTTTTAACGTGTATTAGACACCATAAATACTGCTTTTGTATTTAGAGCAATAGGCTGAACTGTGTTTATCTGCTTTTTATTACTCTTACTGCAAGTCTTCTTCCATATTGTTGTGTGTGATTTTGGCTTCTTACTATTTGAGCCATGTGTCAAACCCAAGTCACAGGGTGATTCTGTCAGATTGCAGGACCAAAGATCAGCAGCTTCCGGTTTCTGATACTATTTCTTACACTGACAATATTTTCTTGTTAGAGAAGTCACTGAACTTCTCTGAAATGCTCTGTGGAGTAGATGAAAGTGTCTCACAGGAGCTCACAGTATCTCACATGCTCACAGAAATAGGGAGAAGATCTGCTAATAGTTATAAAGCCTTCTGAATACCACAAGCACTGTGTTAGTGCTTATGATATTAAATAACAGTTCTGAGACAGACTTGTGTATTTATTTCTGGCAATATTGTTTGTGCTACAGATTATTCTGTCTAGACCCTCAGTATGCAGTGAAGTTAAAGATCCTGAAAAAATTTCTTGAACCTTAGCTAATACGCCCAGTGGCCTGACCATTTTCTGTATTACATTTCTCTGTAATGTTAAAAAGCTACGTTTTTTAAAGGACTAAGTTGAGGAATTTCTTCTACCAGCAATACTTTATGGATCTTGAGCAGAGGTGATGGAGAGAAAGTATTCCCCCATTTTTCTCCCAATGCTGTCCTGTTCACACCCTTTTCCTCGCTGTGCTCAGTCCCTACAAGAATCATGTGAGAATCAAGTGGTCTGCCTCTCATCTTCTGAATCTCTTTCTGTAAATCCATGTTCTCACATGCCACCTTTCTGAATGTTTTCACATACATTG
The DNA here is from genome assembly GCA_013397935.1 of Dasyornis broadbenti. Lineage (NCBI taxonomy): Eukaryota > Metazoa > Chordata > Aves > Passeriformes > Dasyornithidae > Dasyornis > Dasyornis broadbenti. The sequence continues at coordinate 377,187 of VZRN01004112.1, read as the reverse complement.
GATGTATGGTGAAAGGTCCTGAATCCCTTCATGTGTTGCTGTTGCTCATAGCAGGGACACTGGGTTTTTATGTGCTTCTGTGCAGGAGAGTAACACAACAAATGATGCACAGCTGTCCAGGTCCCACTTCATGGTTGCCATCTGAGTACTAAATTCTTTTTCTAGAGGATGTTTTCTCCTGTTGGAAAAAATAATCCAGCTGTGTTTCCTTCTTCACAGACGCTGTTCATCGTGAATCCTTTAGCTGCTTTTCTTTTCTCCCTTGTTGGCCAAATTCTTTCCATATGTTGTGGCCAATTACAGATGGTCATCCTGGCGTTTCCTGGTGGCAGGAGTCACTGCAGCAACGTGTGCCATGTGTGCAGAGTTACCACAGCTCTGTGTGAAATGAAAACCAGGCTGCCCTGGGGCAATCTGATCATGCACCAATGGGCCGGGGCAATGCTCTGCTGAAAGTTTGGGCTTGGCCTTGTTTTGTTCTGTTTTGTTATAGTTTTATTTCCTCCTTACATTCTGTGCCCCATTCATACTAATCACAGTCAGTCCTGATTTTTTTTCTTTTTATTTCTGCATTTGTCATAAAATAAAGCAAATTATTCCCGTCTTCGGAAACGATCTAGACTAATTAGTCGTCTAACCCAATAATTAGTTTTTTGTTTCCCTGTCTGTTTTCATGCATTATTGTTAGTTTTTTCCCCTCTTTTTTTTTTTACACCATTACAGATTAAAATGAGCCACATTTGCAGTTGATGGTATCTTTTTTTCGGGGGAAGAATGGAGAATTGCAATAGAAAGCTACTTCAAAAGCAGCAATAAACTCAAGGATAAATTAAGGAAATTGAATGAGCCACATTTGGAAGCAGCGTTGAGGCTAATATTCTGTCGCTTAAGGTTAAATTGCAACAGAGAAAGAGAGAGGGAGACATTCCAGTGAATCCAAAATTGGGGAGGCATTACTGCTCAAGTCAGTGCCAAAATTCTTTGCAGCTTGAAAGGGTTCTGCCTGGCTTGAGAATTTAATTATGCGTGCATCAAGTGGGTAAAGGTGCTAAACTGATTTCATTTCCTCTGCTCCCCCAGGCCTGACAGATGAAGAAATCGACCTGGCTTTCCAGCAGTCGGGCACAAGCACGGATGAGCCACAGTCCCCAAGTCCTTCTGCACACCCGGTGCCAGCTCAGCCTCCTCACCCTGTGGTGCATAGTAAGTAACACCTTGAAAAGTATCTGGTCCCAGTTGCTTTCTGCTGTGATTCCTGCAGCGATTTCACAGATTCCTGTGCCACATCCTAGATTTCAGCTCAACTAATGACATACTTTATGTCAGAAATGGACACCAGATGTTACTTTGAATGCCCTTTGTGGCTGTTGATGCCTGTGACAAGACCATGTTACACAAGGAAAATGAGATACAAATAATCACTGTCTAGAAGTAAACATCATCCATCCCAGCCTGTGACACCTTTGGACCTGAAGGTGGACAGTCAATGCAAATTAGATTCTGACACACTATAAGGACATCAAAAAAGCACTTTGTCAAGATGGGACTGTCTTCCTGTCTAAAACTTGGAAAACTTTTCACTCTGATCTTAAATAATCTAAGGTATGACAGCAGAAATTCCGTGTAGACTATGTGGATGTGATTGTATGATTTTTGTGTACAAAATACACTCTCAAAGAAATTTTAAAGTCCCAACATAATCTGTTTAGACTCAAAATTTACATATATATTTGCATTTTAAAACAAACCTCGCAAAAAAGTATCTAAGCTCCAAACAATAAAACCCAAAGTACACACCATTAAAAATCCATCAAAAGAAGCTGTTCAGCTCACATGTGTGTCTGCTAGTTTGAAAATCACTTCACTTACCTGCCAAGTATCAAGAATAGGATTTTGTTGCTGCTCTAAAACAGCTCTATGGCAGATCTTGACTGATGTAACACCCCACTTAGAGCTGTGTTTATTAGTTTATGGCACAGGTTTGCTATTACTGGAGACAATACTAGACTTGCTTTCTGTGGTTTTAGCTGCTCTGGTTTGGCACAGTTTGAGATAAAAAACTTCTGTGATGGTAGTGGGCTCAGAACTGGGATATTTCTGGCTGTTGTATTGTGTGTGTTGGTGAAGTCCAGGGCTGAATTCTGCCTCCTGGGCTAATTCCTGTCTGCTGTAGTCCACAGAAAATGCCAGGAAAGCAAAATCTTCTGTGTTGCTGAAGAAGCAGGGCCAGATCCTCTTGGTGCTGTCCATTGCTCGTTCAGCCAACTCTTACCACAACCCAGTACTGGAAGAGTTAACCTTCCCTTATTTCAGTGTTCCACTAATATGAGTAGAGCAGGGAAGAAGCATGAGTTCAGCCAGGGAAACACTGTCATCACTGTGAACCCTGGCAGCTTTGTCACTCCTTGGTTGTTTTCCTTTTGGTATTTTGGGTTTCCTTAAAGCAGCAGCTCCCACTTTCTTCTTGCTAGGTAAAAACCTTAAATTTAAACATCAGAATGTTCCCAGTAACAGCTTGAAAGAGAATTTTGAAAGTATGCTTCTGTAATGCTTGGAAATCAAAGGTGACTAAAAATACCACCAAATAAAAGCCTTCTCAGGGCTCTAATTGTAAACTGTGGAAGGCAGTGAGCCTTCAAGTCAACCTCCTGCTCTCCCCTGGAGGAGTCAGAGCTAGGCAGCTCACCTTCAAGTTCAGGGTGAGAAAGTGGAGTCATTCCGACAGGCCTTGCTTCCCCCATGCTAACAGCCCCTTCCCTGTTGGCTAATCGGTTTCCACCCCACCCTCTGCCTTCCCCAGATAAACCCCTGTCCTGACCCCAACACCTCAGGCTGGTCTCATCCCCGGCCTCCCCTTCACATGGTGCAGGACAATAAAGACTGCCTCTGTGGAACTGCCATCCGAGCCGCCTCACTCTCTCTCCCCGAGTTCGCCTTGGGTGATTTCACAAAAGAGCTGATCACTTGTAGCAGAGGTGTCGCTGCACTCGCTGGAATCACTGTCCCTCCAGGAGGCTTTTGCCAGCACCCCTAGAGAGGCTGTTCCCCGCAGCACCTCGGCGCTGCCAGCGCCGAACCTCCCACAACCGCGTCAGTAAACTGGTGCTGAGCTTTGTGGTCTGAACTTAATGTTTTAATGTTTTATTGGAAGTAGCTGTAATTTGTATAAATACTTCCTAATTCTTGAAGAGTTAACCAAAGAAAAAAAGCACACTTGTAATCCTTCAGAGTAGCATGGGTCTTGTATGCTGAACCCCTTTTGCATTTGGTTGAAGAGAAAGTATAAAAACTTTTTTGGGGAAGAGACAATAATTAAATTTCTAGTATTTTAGGTCAGTACCATCTCTACTACTTCTCCTCTTGTTCTGGAGGAGTAATTCCTTCCCTCCTGTTTGTACTTTTGCCAAGAGGTGTCAAAACTGCTTAAAAAAAAAAAAGGAAGAAGCTTAAAAAAAGCTTGAATTTGATTAATATAGAGAAACAAGACTTTGCCTGACTGATAATAAAACTGATAAATGACATTTGAATTACTTGTAGCAGTAATTTATTACATAAAATATCTTTTATTTGACATGCGATTAGTTGCTGGAAGCATCACTCAATCTGACTAGTTTAAACATGCTCTAAAATGAACCCCCAGTAAAAAACCAGGGCTGTCTGCTGTTGGTGTTATGAAATACTCTAATCCAGCAGTGAGGACAAAAATCTGACTTTAAATATTTAAATGATTAATTTGTTGAGTTTTTTTTTTACCTTTCTAGCCCATATAATTACTAGCAAACTCAGGGGAGTTTCTGAGCAAGGTGTGCAAAGCTGCATGCTTGTCATTCAGCTATTGTCTGTGTTGTTCCCCATGGTATTTATGGGGGTTTGTGCAGATTTTACACCTGCTTAAAAATCAGCTCCAGTGACTTTTTTCTTGCCATTTGGATCTTCTTTTCCCATCCCTGTGTCTTTATTATGTGGGAGGCTGTAGAATACAGACTGTTTTCTCTTACAATTAAAAATGGTACGTAGAATCCAAACTTTTTTTTTTTTCCTCCCCAACAACTTTCCATGGATTCACTTTTTTCTTTTGGAAATCACCTCTTCCAGCATCAGTTTCTAGTTTTAAATGTGGATACTTGTGACACTGACCTTAAGTTGGATGCACAAGGCCTAATTAGTTGCTGTTAGGAAAGTTAATTCTTAGGTGAATGGGGATCTTAAAAATAGTGTTTACTCTGGAAATGCAATTTACAGTGACTGCTGTGAAAATTAAATATACTTAGAGAAAACACAGACTTATACCGGAGAAAATGTCTGTGTCCCTTCCATTTGCCTTTTGAAGGTCTCTTTAGTAGACTGGTTTGTTACTTCCCCAGTGCCTAAAGTGGAGAGTAACTGGGCTGTCAGTGCTTTATCTGAATTTTATTTGTTTTACAAGTGGAGAAATTGATGCTATGCAGAGCAGTCGGTGTGAGCACGGAGCTTAAAACTGAGAAACTCCTAAGCCTCTCTTCATGCTTTGGATTAGAGAATTGCAGAGAAAAAGAAAGGTTGAGTGTGGGTTTTAGGCAGAGCTGTGACATTCTTCATAACATTGTGAAGTTGGCTGTGGTCAGTGCAGAGCCTTTACTGCATCCCTCACTCTCTCACTTCTTCTCTCCTCCCCCCTCACTTTTTTTTTTTTGTCACAAGACAGATTTCACACATCTCTAAAATGAGTAAAATGGCATTTCAGCTTCTTGTCTTTATAGACTCTCTGAACTTTCGGAAAGATCATTCTGGTCCCTTTTCATTAATAATGAAAACCAGGGGGCAATAAAATGTTCTTAGCTCAAGCATTGCTGGAATGGAGGGAGAGATGAGTGAGGTGAAAGGGCAAAGCAGATGGATTCCAACAGGTGTGTCTCCTTTCTGCTCAGAGGTCACTGGAGCTGGGAGGGAGTTTGGGACAGCCCATCAAGGACAGCCATGGACAGGATCCACAGGCCCCTGAGATAATTAACCCTGTACAACAGGCAGCTCAGCCTGGAACAAACCGTTTTGTCATAGAAGGATATTTTTAGTCAGAAGTTCAGGGGAGAGAACTGGACAGCCAAGAGACTTCAGATACCAGAAGTGACAGTGGGAGCACAGCACAGAGGGGAGAGTGGGTTAGATGGCTGGGGTTTGCAGCAAGATTAGCCAGAGATCATTTTAAATCCTGACATGTACACAGCCAGTTACTGCAGCTTAGCTGACGTGTGTTAACTCATTAAGTTAAAAAGTTATGATAATTTGATCATGTGCCTAAGCTCCAAACTGCAACTGCAGCAACCCAAAATACTCCTGGTGACAGTAGTCACCAGTTCTGACAGAGATGCCTTAATTTGTTCAGATTTCTAGCCAGAGGAGAATGTCAGGAGCTGTGTCCTAAAATTTAGCAGGAAGCTCTGTGTGCCAGTATTTGGGAGTCAGTGCCTGTCTCTGGACCCTAAAAGCTGGGATTAGGGGTAACTTTTGCAACTAAATCCCTGTAGAAGAACTCAGCAACAAGCAAAATGGCAAAAGGTGAGCAAAGCAGAAAGGAGACCAATGCCCAACCATTTCAGCCAGTTAAGCCTCCTTTTGAAAGCCCAAATTGAGACTTTGGAGAATGTAATGCATTTGTGGGACATAGTAGTCACATGTAGATTTGAAGACCACAGCGGTCTCCCATCTAGTCAGTTCTGCCCACATCCTGCCATTGAACTTTAGGCAAAATCATTCTGCATCCTCTTTATTATTAAAGAAAACCGGGGGCAGTACAAGGTTCGTTCAGGGAACTGCGAGGGAGGTGACAGGATAAGGCTGGTGGAAAACTACAGGTATCTTCTGATTCTGCTTGAAGGAGCAGAGCACACCATATCTTTGCTTTCCTCTCTGAAGCCTCTAAGCTTCTGTGCAGAACTGTGTGTTAAATATCTCAGGCTTTTATCTGCTTCTTTACCTCTCTCTGTAGGTATTTAATTGCATATTTTCTCTCTGCTCTTTATGTGTGCTTTGGTCCCTATTTGTAATTTAAGCTTGAAAGACACTGGATCCTTCCTCATTGAAATGGTCCATAATTGCTGACACAGTTTTCATAAACCCATTTATTGCCCTGATAGGTTTCTCTTCTTTCTTAACACACTCCCTTCTTTCCTCTCTCCTGCAGTTTTCTGGGTCTCTGGCTCAGTCCCCGTTTTCAAAAATTATGATAGTAGAGAACAATAGGTATTCAGGTAAAGAGTTAACCTTAGCTAGTACCAGCCCCAGAGACAGTTACCTGGGTTCAGAGTGCCTTCTGCAACGAAAGAGTAGGGCAAAACAGTTTGATGGAACCTTTTCAATTGCTGCTGTGACTTCTCTGCCTGTGACACTACAAGGCCAGTGTCAATGCCAGAGGTCTGGCCAGATGTTGAAGTGTCCTCATCCAGAGGCCTGCATGCTGTGTGTTATTTATTGCTCTTTTCTATGATAAAGTGGGTGTACAAAAATGCATTTCTGACTATGATTATTTCTTGATTCTGGTCTTTAGGTCCCCCTGGCTCCAGATGGCGAGATTATGGGGCTTTGGCTATCATAATGGCAGGAATTGCCTTTGGATTCCACCAGCTCTACAAGGTAATATCTCCCTCACTACTCCTACCTACACTGTGCTCTGAGAGAAACGTGTTACGCTGCTTGTGTCCAAATGATCGTGTTGGTTCAAGCTGGTGAAGCATCTCTGTTCTCACTGGCACTGCCATTGGTGTATTTGAGAAATGTAGACACTTAACATGAAAATGCAGAGTCAAAAAGTAGCAAGCAAACAAGACTATTTTTTAGCTGTGAATCTCAAAGAAACAAAGTGATTTCCATTGTGTATGCTCTTGTTGAAGTGCATGTTGAGTTCCTTGGATGAGGCTGTAGAAGATTCCATGGCAGCTAGAGGAGAGTTGTGATGGGTTAGATCCAGTCCCCTCTGCAAGGGCTGAATGAGGCCCATTTCATGTCTGTGTCCAGTCTTAGGAACTGGTTTTCAGTGCCCTGACAAATGTAACCACAAAACTCCTCTTCTGCACCTTCTTTTAACATCTACTACAAAGAGAATTTCTTTTCTCAGCCAGATGTGTGGATAAATGATCACTGGCTCTGTGATAAAGGCCGAGATTTGGGAGGTGGGATTTGAGCATGTTTCTGGTAGATTAGAAATAGCACTTTGCATATCCCTATTTCCTGAAAAAGTTTCTGTACTCCATGCAGAAATACCTGGTCCCTCTCATCATGGGAGGCAAAGAAGACAGAAAACAACTTCAGAGGATTGAGTCAAACATTTCTGAGATGAGTGGCAGTGTGACACAGACAGGTAAAGATTAATGACTCCATCAATTCACCCCTCAAAGCTTTTCTCCCTGTATCCTCCATTCTGCCAAGATCCCCACCCTTTTCTTTCCCTCCATCTCCACTTTATGTGGTGACTTCATTTATCTGCTCTGAGAATCTGTTCACATTTGCAAATGAAGCCGCCGTCATTTCGGTTTAATTTGAAATTGCTTGTTTACTGTCGGCACGGCCTCAATTAATTATGTTTTTACGGAAAGGCTCCCAACCTCAGAATATTAATAAGGGGAATAAAATGACAGCCTTTCGGAGGGCTGTAAAGTTCATTTTTAATTTCTGCTTCTCTGATGTTTTCAGGGGCTTTTTTTTTTTGGTGGTTTCTCCCCACCTTCCATCTGAAAATCCGAGGAAGGGTCAGGAGAGTCTGTAATTACTGTGCCTCTCTGGCCTTAGCCACCTTCTGTGTTATTGACTCCATAGGGTGTCTGTTCATTACCCAATGCCCTAATGATGGTCTGGATTAGCTGTTACCTGTCACACCAATAGAGTTTTTAATTTTATTTATTTTATCAGCTTGTTTACTGCCTGGAAGCTTTGGGTAAAGTACCATTGTAGAAAAAGTTCTGAAGTTGGAGTCCAGCAGAAGTTCCTCAGTGTTTGCTGGGGTGCAGGAAGGGAATACAGGGTGCTCTCTTAAAATAAAAGGGGGAAAGTGCAAAGTATATTTGGTTGGGATGAAGAAAATCATGATTTTCAGCAGTTTGTTAAAGATATTGAAGGAGCTGGTGAGTTGAGAACGGGAGGATGCTAATTACACTTTTCATTGAAGGGTGACAGGAAAAGCATCCTTCATTTCTTGTGATACCCTAAGGTCAGCCCTGAGAGCAGCCTCTTCCCAGACTGGAGCTGGCCCCAGTGTTTGCCTGCAAGAGCCCTGAGGTAGATAAATGATACAAACATTGTAGAAGATCAGGGAGATGTACAAATCATAAACCAATATAATTAAAAGGGAGAGGTTTTGGACGGATATACTGTGGGCTATAGACATCTATACAATGGAAAGATAAACTAGAAATACTGGAGGTTAGATGCAGCACAGGTAGATTACCCATAGTGCAAATAAATCATATGGATTAAAGTGAGCAGGCGGGCATAGATAAATTAAATATAGTAGGAATAGAGGCATCTTTGTAGCTAGACAGCAGGAAAGGCGTGTGTGAGTGTGCGCATGTGCACATTTCTCTGTTTAACTCTCCTGCTTTTTCCCTCGCAGTGACTCAGTTACAGACAACCTTAGCTGCTGTCCAGGAGCTGTTAATCCAGCAGCAACAGAAAATCCAGGAGCTCACCCAAGAACTGGCTGCTTCTAAGGTACCAACTTCCAACTCTTCTCTTTTAGAGCATCATCAGTTTTGGAACATGCATGGCTTCTTTGGTGGGCACAAGGAAAGCACCTGTTGGGTTCACAGCGCAGCCATCAGCTCTGCCATATCCCCAGCCAGTTTCTCTGCATCTGACTTTTTCATGGGTGCTGTGGTTAGAGCACTGGATATGAGTTGGGTACTCACTGAACTATATCTGATTTTGGAGAGGGCTTTACTGTGTGGTTTTGGATGCAGCTTATTTATCTGAGGCCTCAGACCTTTTGTCAGCTCTGTATCTTCTGTGTTGCATTTGAGGTGAAGTAATTGTGGAGTTAGTCCGCTGACCAAAAGAGGCAAAGACCAGTTGTGCAGAGGATTTCTTTTTTGTGTGTAATGTGTAATTTTACATGTTTATATTTTTCTGTGCATCCTGTTCAGCCAAGCATACACTTGAAGGACTGTATATAAGTCACTTGTTCAGATCCAGGTAATGGCCAAACATTCTTCCTATTTGGCTTTTTGTTTCAATGATTTTGGTCAGCTGAGTGTAACAGGTGGCCCCATTACAACCCATTAACGACACACAGTGACCCATTCCCCTTGACTCTTGACCTTGGCAATAAAACCATCAATTCTGACTGGTTTGTGTTGTGACGTGTAAATAAAGTAACCATTTTTAACCAAAATTGATTTTCTTTCTGGCAATGAGAATTAGTGCTTTACTCCAAAGTACTTTGCAACCATTGCCCCAAGCATTCTTTCAGCCAGTAAATGTTGACACGTGAGGTGGGCTGAATTTGAACCAGTCACATGGAGATGAAGTCTTCCTTTGGCTCACAAACTTGGCCAGGGTTGTTCACAGCTATCTTGTGGTGTTCTCTGTACAGGGAGATTTTCCTGTGAAATCCTTTAGGCAATGCTTACAGCCCTTTACCTGTAGCAGGAACAGTTGTCTTCTCCCCTTGCCACACTTTAATCTCATGCAGACCTTTTGATGGTGTGTAACTGGTGGCCCACAGCTGACTCTGTGCTGTGCACACTGTACACGAGGAATCCCTCAGTGGCACAGCTGTAAACCCAACCATGAAAGCCAGTTTATGGTCACAACACTCTGCTTCAATTTTCCTTGGGAACTGTGGCTTGACAGTGGCCTGGAGCCAGTCCGGAAATTGGAAAACTGTTTTCAGGTCTTAAGTGTTAAGATTAAGAACACATGTTGAGCTTTAAGAAGGAAAAAGGCCATAAGTCTTGGTGCTTTAGAGAGTCTTGAAGAAGTTTTTCTTCCCCCCTCTCTACCCCCTGCACTGAAATGGTAGCACACATTGTTATGATATCTAAACCTCATGTGTACAAAGAAAAACTTGGGCAACCCCACAAACCAAAGAATAAAAGCTGTGTTTTCTCAGCTGTAATGTAAGTTTTTATATCTGCTTTTCAAACTCCTACTGGCATGCTGTAAAAAATTAAAAAGAGGGACTTTAAGTAATTAAAAAACGTACATAAAAATTCAAGGCTTGAATTTTCTACAACTGTTTTTAAAGAGACCGGCTAAAACGCCCCAGATGTCAGATTTTATTTCTAAATCCTAGGCATCTGGCACCATATGTGTTTTGGAAATTTGAGTCCTTTGCAGGCCAGAGAGTGGAAATCACTCCCTTGTTAATGTGCTGCTGTAGCTTTCAAGGTCTTGGAAAGCCAGAACAGTGGCTCCTGAGTTCTTGCTGTCTGAGGGCTGGGAGTGTGAATCCCAAGGGAATGCATCTGTGTATAACACAACTGCTACAGCCTGAGCCTCTCCCAGCTCTTGGGTTTGAAGCCCAGAAGTCGTTGTGAGCTGTGCTGGCTCTGAAGGTGTCCAGGGTTACTCAGCAGTAGCTGAAGTCTGTTTAAGAATAAATACAAACAACCAGTTCTGGCTACGTCTATTGGGACCTGCCGAGGAGGAGTTTTGTGTTATTCCAGTCCTGGCTTCCTTTGGTGGGGAGTTTATTAGAACTATCTCTGCAGTGATGCTCACAAATGTGTTCGTTCTTGGTGGCTTTTGGCAGAAATTACTGTGGGTAGTGCCAGGCGTGAGTATTCTTTGGTCCCACGGCTACAGGAATTGCTGGAGCAAAAGGATGCTATAACCATAGACCACGATCTGTCTTTAGAAAGTCCCTCCCATTTCTCAAGTTCCTGAAAGGGTTAAAAGAAAGAGTGCCAGAAGTATTGTCTGCAGCATGTTATCCTCAGTTACTTGCTCTAACTTCTGCCTGCTACCCCATGGCAATTCTGATGCAATTCTGACAGCAGCTGTACCAGGCTTCCATGAGTTACTTATCTTCTTTCCCCACAAAACTGAAATATCCAAGAGACAGTGCCTAGTCCAGCTGCTTCTGGAGATATGACCTGGGAACTCAAGCATGGCTCTAATTCTTCAGATCAAGTAGGGAAAATTTTTGCAACTTTCAAGCATTTCTTTATTAGCCCACCTCTAAACACCACAGACTGCAGATAATTGATTCTTTCTTTCATGATTTAGGAGAAATGAGCAAATGGTTTAAAAATAGTTGTTAATATATAATATTTGACTCTGTTGCCTCAGCTAAGTTCAGTCACAGGAAGAAGTAAAGGACCTGATTCAGTGCAACTCCCACTGCTATTCAGGATCTTAGTTCTAGTTTAGAAGTCATTCACTAGGGCAGTGCCAAATGATTTGGTTTATGTCTCTGTGTAGAGTTCTCTATCTGATATGTTGGTGGAAAACATCCAATGTGGGCCCAGCTTTGCCTGAATTCTCACAAGTGCTGGCATCCTGAAAAAAGAAATGTCCCCTTGAGATGCTTTAGCAATGGTTGTGCATGGGAGGCAAGATTGGAGACAAAGATTTATTGCCCCCCCCAGACACAAAGCAAATATTGAATAGTCCTGGCACCTTGAGACGGTTATTATTTCTGGTCATCGTGGGGATCTGTTCAAGTACTTCTTTATTGTGGAAGTTGTTTTGCTCAGATCTGAGAGATCTTAAATGATAGAGCTTATGTGTGTTATCCACAGGACTCAAGATTCCCAGATTGGAGCAGGAGGAGAATAACATAAGAAAAAGCGACATTGGTGAACTACCTTCAGTTCAGACATTGATCTTTATGTCTTGTTTTTCATGTTCTAGGCCACAACTTCCACCAACTGGATTCTGGAGTCGCAGAACATTAATGAATTGAAATCTGAGATCTACTCTTTAAAAGGACTTCTCCTGAACCGGTATGGCTGGAATATGTGAGCAGACTGTTGTGGGGAGTGGGCTGCTTTCCGGGATTCCCTCAGTCATGAACAGGAAAGGCATTTCCAACAGGAACTACCTCTACATCCTATTATTACTATTTTAATAATACCATTTTGCACTCCACTATCACTTTCTATTTGCAGGTCTCAAAATGCTTTTCAAACTTGCCTTAAATACCAGAGTGCTTTAGGGAATTGATAAGATATTTCGTTTTTGTTTGCGATAGAGGAGTTCTCAGCTCTTCCTCCACAGTCAGGATGCCTCTCACCCATTTTGAGGAATTGTCTGCATCTGCACCTGTATTCTGTTTTAGAAACAGAATACAATTTCTGGGTGCAGTTCAGCTGCCTTGCTCATGGTCAGGGCATAACCAGGATGAAAAGAGTCGTACCACAGCAGAGCCTATTCCCCTCAATCAGCTCAGGTATTGACACCTTTTAATGTAGCAGGTGTCTGAAATGAGGTGATAGAAATCCCAGCCTGTGGGACAGTCATAAGAACAGGGATAAGATCTCAGTTCTTGAGAAAATTCTTTTTCTCCAAGTAATTAAGAGTTTATCTAGCTTCCAGCTATTGATCCTGGCACTTGGATATGTCACCCTTGCCTTCTGCATGTAACTAAGTCTTCTCAAGTCATATGTTTCCTAAGAAATGGACTTCAAAAGTCAGGCTAAGATTAGAGTAGGCCATGTTCTGGATCTGAGCAAGTGGGCTTTTCAGAAGTCTGGAAAGTATATTGTCTTTAATATCCTTTTAAATTCTTGCTACACCTCCCATCCCTCCCAGGAGTTGCAGCAGGAAGCTTTGAAGGGTTGAGGACACAAGTTGCTGTCTGTTAAGCTGGGCCGTACTGGCCTCTCTGCAGGGAGAGAGCATTACTCAGTGACACATTTGCAGCAGTGAGAAAGCTGTGGCTGGGGGAAGAGTGCTTTTTGGGAAAAAAGAAAACTTTTAGGGGGGATGTTTTTTAATAAAAATGTTTCTGCAGTGAAGAAGCAGCAGCAGCACTGGAGCCAAGAAAACCACTGAGGTTAGCTCAGTTGTTGGAGTGTGGTGCTAATAATGCCAAGGTTGTGGGATCAAGCTCTGTATGGGCCATTCACTTAAGAGTTGGACTTGGTGGTCCTTGGGGGTCCCTTCCAATTCAGAACATTCTGTGATTGTCTCCAGATGGAATTAGTTGGTTGCATTTATGATGGTTGTTGAACAGTGCAGACAGCAGCATCCTGCAGTCTCAGGGGATGGGGTGAGCTCAGCACAGTTCTGCAGTGGCTGCTGGTGGCAGCAGCAGGAGGGAGGTGAGAGCTCCTGTTCCCAGTTCAGTCTAAGAGAAGGCAATGCCGAGAGTGAGCCCTTGGTGCAGGAGAGCAGCAGCTCTGCTCTGCTCTGCTCTGCTCTGCTCTGCTCTGCTGTTGTCTGTGGCACTTGCCAGCTCCCCTGAGGGGCGTGAGGACCTGTTGGCACACAGCCTTTTCAGACCTTGATCTGACACCTCTTCATACTCCCACTGTTCACATACACAGGAAAGGATGCGTGGGGAATGCTAGATCAGACATGCTTTTGTGTTTTGCCCTTCGTGATGGATGACTCTCTGAGGGCACCAGTGCTCCCCTTGCGCCTACATTTGTTCTGTTTGGCACTTGGATTCTCCTATTAGTACTGGCCATTAGTCTGCTACTATCATATCCTTAAAATCCACCTGGAAAAGACTCAGGGCCAGCTTTCCAGCTGGTGCAAGCTGGTATGACTCCATTCAAGTCAGAGGAGCTGAACCAGTTTGTGGCAGCCAGGGCCTGGCCCAAACATGTAAAGTGCATGCTGGGACTGGGAGAAAGGCTCTGGATTGCAGTGAGCTAGATTGCAATAGTGGTGTATCACAGTGAGGTGAGAGCCAGGTGGTGAAATTCCTTGGCTCAGGCACCTGGTTTCTGACTTCTTGCTCCAGTGCAAATGTTCTTTACCAATTAATTAGTGCTTGTCCTATAAAGGGACACCCATGTCTTTGCCCAGGCAGCATTTCTGAGTGCTAGCTTACTCTGTGAAATTGGCCAAATCACATCATTTTAGTGCTTCAGACTGCCCAGCTGGGATATTTTCCTTGTGTACAGGCTCAGTTGCTGGGTGCTTGTAAAGCACTTTGAGAATCTCTCTGGAGAAGTGAAGTGGCCTTGGTTTTGCTCATTTATGGGAAAGAGACTTGCAGTTTCAGTCTTGCTTTTACATGGCTTCCCTGGCGCAAATACCATTCTCTCTAATAATGCCTCAGTATTTATAATAAAAGCACCTTTTTTTCTTTTTCTTCCCCTCTTCCCCTCCCCAAGGAGGCAGTTCCCTCCCTCCCCTTCAGCTCCTAAGATCCCATCATGGCAGATCCCAGTGAAGCCAAGCTCACCCTCTAACCCTGTTGTTGCCAACCACAACAGCAGCAGTGACATCTCACCAGTCAGCAACGAGTCGACCACTTCATCCCCAGTGAAGGAGAACCACAGCCCCGAGGGCTCCAAGGTCAGCTGCCACCTGCTGAGCACGGAGGAGGGCACCAAGGCCGTCATTGACGTCACGAGCCAAGTACGGATGGAGGTGCAGGGTGAGGAGGAGAAAAGGGAACCCAAAAGGAATGATGAGGAGGAAGAGGACGATGAGGATGATGATGTTAGCCACGTGGATGAGGAGGAATGTCTGGGTGTCCAGACTGAGGACCGGCGAGGAGGGGACGGTCAGATTAATGAGCAAGTGGAAAAGCTACGAAGACCTGAGGGGGCCAGCAATGAGAATGAGATTGACTAAGACACCCTGGCTGCTGCTGCTGCTGCTGCTACTGCTGCTGCTGCTGCTGTACATCTTCCTCAGCCTACTGCACTGTCCCCAGTGCCTCTCCCATTTTGTGGAGAGAAAAGCTACCTTTCCCTCCAGTGATTCTCCCTTGATTGACCTTGAGCAGGGTCGTGATTGCCCAATGAACAACTTGATTGCCCTGTTTCACCTCAGGGCTTTGCAGTCTTGCAGTCGCTTCTTCTTCCCTCCCAGCCCTTGTTCCCATGAGCTGGGGTCACTGCTAGGCCGGGAGACCGATCGCCTTACCATGCACCCCAGCTACAGGATACGCCCTCCTACAGCAACAGTCAGCCTCTTGCTGCATCCTAGAGCCCTTCTATCCAATTGCAGAAACCAGTCTGTCCTGAGCTCCTTGATTTCACAAGCCTTTAATCCAATGTAAGGCCCAAACCAGTTCTCTGTTTCCCAAAAAATAATCCTCTGTTTTATTTCTCAAACTACTTGATATTCTGTTGCCAAAAAAAACCCAAAACCACAAAAACATTTTAACCTCAAATTCTTCACCAGATCTCAGTCTTGGCTCTTCCAAACCTTATGCCAAGCTTCAAATTCCTGAAACTACCTAGCATGTAAAAACACTAAATTTCTGTGGGGTCCAAAGAACACTATTTCCACCCCACATGCTTACGTTCATCAGAGTGGCCTCTTGGTAGGGACCAAGTCCAGGTGTCATGGCCACAGTAAAATCCATGAGAGCAGGTGGCTTTGTTGATGATTGCTCCCCAGTAGGAGGCTTTAGAAGAAGTTGACTCCACTCATCCCAGTTATTACCCTTCCTCCTCCAAAGGCAAGGAGCTCACATCAGTTTTTGACATATTTTATTTATAGCTGCCCTGAATAAATGAATGGATGAAGGAATGAATGAATGGATGAAAGAAGGAATGAATGAATGAGGTGAAATCAGATGCTGAAATAGTTGATTAATTCTGAATATTTGCAATGGTTTTTAGCCTTTTTCCCCCCCTAAATGAGAAGAGAAATGATCTTAAATGGTTAGCTGAGACTGTACCTCTCCAGTGACAGGCACCTGCTTCAGCAAAGCAGTCTCTATAGCAGAGAGAACAGCTCCAGCTTTGAGATTTGACCACTGGCTCTTCTTGCCCAGTCCAGCCTTTTTTTGCCCCATTGGGGCCATACACAAATTAAACCAGTGAATTTTGAAACCTCTCATTTGCAGCATTGTGTTTGCAGCTGGTAAAATGGTGGTGTCCAATGATATTCACTGCATCAGAGCATCTTAGCAGAGCAATTCTTGTAACAACTGAGTCTCACTGTCCTCACCAAGCAAGTGTGCTCATCTGTGTGATCATGTATAGATTTCAAATATAAAATATGATTGTATATAATTGTAATAAATATGAGTTACCACTATTTAACACCAGGCTATTACTGGATTACTGTGGCTCTTATTTTGGGGAGAAATACACATGTAGGGTGGTCAAGGGAGGGGAAAGGGATGGTTACAAAAATCTGGTCCTTTAAAAATGTTTTCCAAAGGACATTTGTGGTTGGTTTTCAGACTGCTCCAGTCCTAGGCAGTATCAGCAGGAGGCAGTGGTGTGAGTGCAGTGTAGGGTACACTACAAACAGCTCCAGCAGTGTGCTGATGCCGTGTTCTACCTCGTGGTGCAGGGGTTGGGATGGATATGTCCCTGGTGAGTGTAGTGCAGCTCTGCTGTGCCTCTGCTCCCAGCAGGAGGCTCTGCAGGGTGTGCAGTGCTCCATCCTGCTCCATCCACCCCGGCAGCAGGAGGTGCTGAAGGGAGCATGGGAGGTATCCCATGGCCCCTCAGTCTTATCTTCCAGGAGGGAATGCCGTGCTGGATCCCATGCCTGGTCTAACCCTGCCATCCCAGTCCAGAAGCCACTGAAGGAGATGGGTGTGCAGCAAGTAAATTGTAGCTACTACAGTTCCATCGTTGTTCAACAGAAGGATTTGGCTCCCTTTTGAAAAATGAGGGATTTACTTGATTCCCAAGTATTTGGGAGTATGGTACACAGTGACATTTTCCTGCTCAGGGGGAGCGAAAGGGACCTTCATATTACTGTATTTAGACCTGCTGCTGAATGTGATGATTTCTCATGCCTTAAATGGACGAATATCTTCCCCAGGAGAGAGTGAGTGTGTGTGTGTGTCTCTCTCTCCCTCTCAGGCTCTCTCTCCACTGTTCAACGTTCACAAAGAACATCGCGTTTAACTAAAACAGGGCAAATTTGAAAGTATTTTAAAGGAAAGGCTTTTCTTAAGAGATGACACTTTTCATTTCTCCAAGCCAAGAATCCTTGTGAAAAGAAAACACAACAACGCAGGGATGTGATGAAAAAGTATTGTCCTGCCTGTGTACATTTTATATACATAGAAGGTTTTGAAAATAGAAAGTGCCTGGACAACAGCAGTTGGTGAAATGTGGAAAATATGTTGCTGAGGTATGTGCCTTGCAGAGTGACTTATAAAGTTTACAGTACAAGCATCCCTGCGGGTTCACTTTTCCCCCCTTTTCCTCCATGTTGCCAGTGTTCAATTCACTTACCTCAGGATTTCTGGGGCAGAGGAAAAGGCAGTCTTCTTTAACTGCCCTTTCCTGTCCCTTAGTTTTTCCTTCTTACTACCTTTACCAATTCTATAGTTTTCCTGTATATTATACCAGTTCTAAAGTTTTTCCTTTCTCCAATCTGATGAATCCCAGAAAACTCCATCAAGGCCATTGTTGCTCAAAACATATAACTCGGTGCCTCCGGCTGTAGATGGGGTGTTTGTGTATTTTGTTGAAGAGATCCAACTCACCAGCACAGAATTTGGAAGAAGCCAGACCTTCTAACCAGCAGGTACTATCGTGAATCACAAGTTTTATTCCTCTATCTCATGTTCTTTCTCTTTCCAGCATAGCAGCAGTTGTAGGAAGAGGATTTTTGTTCTTGTAGCCTGACTACTAACTTGTAATTTTTTTTCTTCTTTTTTTTTTGCTAGAAACAAACTTATTATCTCAACAGCTCTGTGAAATGCTTACCCCACTGGCCTGTTGGCACTGACAATGACATCCTATTAACTGAAAGATGACCAGGTAGAGAAGCTTTTATCTGCAGAATGAGACAGCGGCAGCAGTTCCCCACCACCTGAATTATTCAAGTGCTGTTTTACTGTGTAGTTTTTATTCTATTTTACACAGAAAGAAGAATAACACACCAGAGATTTGGGTTCAGTGGGTGCCTAACATGGTCGTATAGGTCCTTAATAGCATCTGAAAAAAAGGTGAAGGGAGCTTCCTCTGGGCAGTGTCATCTGGACACATTTTAGTGAATCCCTATGACTCTGTGCTCTCTCTTAAAGGAAACTGTATCAGACTGGTGCTTCCCAGTAATTTGAGAATGTAAAAACTCCCTTTACAATAGCTGCAAGAGAAATGTGGGCTTCTCAAAAGGGGCAAAGGGTTAAGAGAGGTTTCTCCTGATCATCTACCTCCAACCTTCCTTACCCTCAGATGTGATAAATTGGTCCTATGTGCGTCTTTGTCAAAACCAGGAAGAATCTTATTTTTATTGTCTTTTGTGTGTTGGTGGTGTAACCAAACAGTGTTTGGGATCAGAAGGAAGAGGATGACTTTGTAAAGTATTTTAATTGTAAGTGTGCCTTGGATTTCACACATGATGGTAAAAAATACTGGCTGATAGATACAGAGCCATGACACAGACAAGTTGCTGAGAAAGCTGCCTTTGGGAACCAGATGTTGTGCAAGGTCCTGCAGCTTGTACAACCCCCAGCCCCAGGAACTCTGTGCCCCGGAGCGAGTGCCCTGTTCTGGCCACCACCCAGCTGTGGCCAGTGGCCTGGGGGCTGGGCTGTGCAGGTGTGAGTGAGGAGCTGCCCAGCATCTCAGCCTGCCCTGTCACACACACTTGGATCTGGCCTTTCCTTGTTACAGCTCGGTTCTTCTGGCAAGTAAGTGCTCTTTTATAACTTCTCTCTTAATTTTGTCTTCAGTAGAGGAGCGGAAGGGTTGCCAGAAGCTCCATCCTCGTGTGTGCAGTTGGAAGAAACGTGTGGTGTATGTTGGAATGTGGAAAAGCCCAGGTAGAGTCTGCTCCATTGCCAGCATTTGGAGTGCTTGCTGCAGGAACAGAGGCTCCTTGCTTTTCCTGTGCTGGGGCAGTGCCATACTTGGGGAAAACAAAGGCTCAGGCAGCAGGTCTAGAGGAGCATTTTGTTGCAAATCTGTTTTGTTAAGGTCTCCATGCTCGATTAGACCCTTCACAGCCAGCAGCAGGCTGTGGAGGACTGAGTGTTTGCCCAGGGCTTTGATACAGGAAGCTTTGGAAGGTCCTTTCTGTGTGGTGGTGCTTTATGTTAAGCACAAATTGTTTGTAGTGGTGACCCTGCACACCAAAATCTGATGATGAACTTGAGCTGTGAGTTTTCCAGCCCTCTCCTACCATTGGATGTTATGCAAATGCAAAGCAAAAGAAGGGCTTGACCTCCAGGGCTTGGAAACATAAATAAAGGGGTGCTGGGAGGTGAAACAAGGGAAATAATTTACCTAAGGGTACAGGGGAGAGCTTCCAGCTTTCTTCATTTTCCCTTTATTCTCTTATCCCCAAACTGCTGCTTCCTCAGGAGTCAGCCTTGACAGGCACCTTTGCAGCTGTGGCCGCAGCTTATTGTTGGTATTATGCTGGTGAAAGGGTGACTCTCACCACCACTTATTCTCTTAAAAAGGAAATTAAAAAGTGGAAATGCACTTAGGGTGAGTTCTGGGGTATCAGGGAAGAGGGAATATGGAGATCAGGGCTCAACTCTTCCATTTGCTGTGCAGTACAAGCTGCACACTTTTAGATTGAGGGGTTGGCATGTCTGTCCCAGATCAGGGAAAAAAACAATCCCATCCCCAAAAGGGAACAAGCACTAACCTAATAAAGGCACCAGCTGGACGAAGGGAAAACCAGCTCTTCAGAAAAAAAAAACCCCGAAAAAAAACCCCAACAAACCAACCTCCTTTCTTTAGAAAAATAATATGTTTCATCCAAATAAGGTAAAAATATTTGAAATGGGGCAGAAGTGAGCACTAGGCAGCATCTGTCAGGCCCTTTCTGAAAAGGGGAAGATTATTAAAACTCAATTACAATTTATTTCTGTAAAGTGTCTTTCAGGCTAAAAATCTCCCCAAATGCTTTGCAAAGACTGCTCAGGGATTGCTTACAGTGTGGAGCATCCTAGAAGAGCACCCTGTTTTCCCACCAAGCCCTCCTTTTCTGCATCTACTGAAGGAATTCTTCCTTCAGGCTTTTATTTTGTTTCTCCTATTTTTGTGCAAATAATGACAGATGTTTTGTGATGCTGGCTGCAAGAACAGCCTGGAGAGGAATAGGGGGGTGACACTGTATTTTTTTCTGGCTTAGCTAAAATACTTGCTTTTGTTTAGGACTGTGTCTCCCGTGTGAGAAGGTGACTGGCTGGGTAGGGCTGATTCAGAGGATCGAGAAGTAAACCTGGCTTATTTGCTGCCTATTTTTCTTTCTGTGCATGTCACTTTGCCAGGCTGCTTGTCTGTGTCTTGGTCCCTTTGCTTGGCAAGGCTGTTCTGTGCAGCATCCTCCTTGGTTTTTCACCTTCTGTCGTGTGTGTCCCCTCATGCTCTTTCCTTTCCGACACTTCACAGACTGCTTCCGACTTCATCCCTCTGCTTCTATAGCTGCCACTGATGTTTTGTGTGTGTGCAGCGAGAGTAACACCTGTCTAAAATTAACTTCCTTAACTGATTTAATTAAACCAGAGCAAATTCTGAGGTGGACATTCTTCCATCTCTTTGAGCAGATTTGCTTTGCTTAAGCAGTTTTAGCTATGTGCATGCACAAAGGACTGGGTGCTAAATGCTGCACCTTTTCCTGTGTAGATCAACTATTCCTTGCTTTCTGCCCCCTTACTCTGTCAACAGCAGGTCCCATCTCTGTGTGCCTGTTTGCCTGCTTACCTGCCTGCTTTTTTGCAGTAATATCAACACTTCCATGGCAGCAGCAGCAGATTTTGGGTCTGAGATGGAGCTTGGGGCTTGCTCTTGCCTCACAGGCTCTTCTGTTTGCCAGAACAAGCCTGGTGCAGCCTGGAATTGGAATATCCCACTACTGTATCTCTCTCTTGCCTACTTTTTTCCCCCTAGCTCTAAAAACTGCAGGCAGAACCTGCTGATCTGTGTAAAATAGTGGGGAAATGTGGAAGCGTGGTGGATGCCCCTGGCAGTGGGTGTCTCCTCATGGAGGGGCTGCGGCCGTGCCAGCCTGGGGGAAGCCTCTGCGCAGAGGCTGTGGGAGTTGGACACTCTTAGGCACAGCGGGGAGATTTGGTGCCTCCAGCCACGGGCCAGAGCTGGACCCCTGCACTCTGTGGGCACGTCTGGCACTTCCCAAGGTGTGACTTGTAGGGACAGTGCCTGGCCACTGAATGAAAGCACTTGCTTCCCTCTCTGGGCTCTGTCTGGCTCTGGCCACAGACCAAGTGTCTCAGTTGTGTCATCCTTCGTGTGTCAAATGCAGAGCTGTGGCATTTAAGCAGAGCTTGGCCACGTCCTGGGATCCCAGGAGGGTCCGTGGGGCTGCCAGCAGCAGTGGGGGCTCGGGGCAGGGACTGCTGGTCACAACACTGCCCTGTGGGAAGGAAGGGAAGGGGGCAGGGAACAGCTCCGTCCTCCTGTCAGATAAATCTTCAGCTGTTTACTTAAACCCTCAGTGTTTCTTCATTTGTTTGTTTAAGAGTTTCCCTGCCAAAAAAGAGCAAAAGGAAGACAGGAAGCTGCCTCTGTTGGCAACCCTTCCTC
This sequence comes from Dasyornis broadbenti, assembly GCA_013397935.1. Lineage (NCBI taxonomy): Eukaryota > Metazoa > Chordata > Aves > Passeriformes > Dasyornithidae > Dasyornis > Dasyornis broadbenti. The sequence goes on along the minus strand of VZRN01004112.1, from coordinate 355,612 downwards.
AGCTAGGACGGGCCTGGGGCACTTCATGGGCAAGAGCAGGACTGGGGCCAGGGCACCCTGCCTTGCCCTGGGAAGATGAAGGCATCTGCTTCAGGATGGACCATGTTCCCATCTTCTGAGCAATGCCTGACCCCTGTGAGGAAAGGTGTGTCTGAGGGACTCCAGTGAGCCCACTCCTTGTCCCAGGGCTTGCATGAAGAACTTGTCATCCCTTCCAGCACCTACTGTACCTACAACTGCTCAATGTCTTTTTTCCCTCTTTACCCTCACCCATTTGGTAGGCATTGTTGCCTCCAGGGTTGGGTTTTGTCAGCTTTCAGGTACTGACGGAATCTGTTCAAGACAGTGAAGACCCAAAAAGCAAGGGCTGGAGCCTGAATATTGGATTTCCATGTGACACGGTCTGCCACAGAGGACTCAAAAGCATCTCCCTAACCCTACTCTTTATGGATACCCTTAAAATATACCAGGTATAGTAAATATCACTTCCTTCATGCTAGTGTGTGCTTTCACCAAAACTGGCCTCTTCTCTTGTCCCACTGTTCAGCAAACCCGTGTGCTCTGCTGCAGCTGTGCCTGTGCAAGTCTGGTGTACAGGTATTTTCACACACGCTTTCCTCTTTCCAAGTTTGGTCATACGAAGCAAAGTTCTGCCTTGATTTTTAAAGAAAGACAGAAATTACGTTCTAGTGTACGTGAACTTTCATAGACATTCCCAACAACCTGCATGTTTAATTGTTCAGAATAGGTAGAAGCTGCTCACTGACTTTCAGAGAAGTCTTTAAAGTTCATGTTCCTCTTGAAGATGATGTGAGGTTTTATTGTCACGTTTGAAAGCTTCAGTCTGCTATGCAGACTGTGTGCAAATTGGGGGGAGATTTGGTTATAGCTCCTGTCCTTCCCTTTCCCCAGAGCTGCTACTGTAAAAGGACTTCCCATGGCCTTCAAAAAAGGCACCTGCAGGTTTGTAAATGCTAAACTCTGTTGTCACTCAAGCAGTTGATGCAGTCTGTATGTAGTGTGCAGCAGGATTGTTAGTTCAGAACCTTTCTTCATGGAAAGGGCTTGTGAAGAACTGTGAAAGAAATTTTAGAGGTCAAGAGAAGGTCTTAGCTTTAAACGTGGTCCCTGCCTTCTTGTTCTCTTTTGTGTCATAATAGTTCTCTCTTGCTTTGTGTTATTATACCCAATGCCTGGTGAAACAACTTTTCCCATGAACATTTTCAAGACATTTATTATCTGTTACCTGTTAGTGGCTGGTTTCTCTCTGAGCTGCCATACCTGAGCAACATGGACAGGACCAGCAGCTGGCTCAGTCAATTTTTTCACCGTTGTTTCGCAGACCTATTTCCCTGGTAAGTCTCCGGGTCTTTCTGAATGTCATGATGCCACAGGAAGCCAGTGCTGCTGGTCCCTGCAAGCAGTAAATCGTGCCCAGTACATGTTGTGTGTCATAAAAGCTGCTTCTCCTGGGACACTTCTTGTGAGTCCTGCACTCACAAACAAGGCTATTTCAGGGATACACTTGAGGTATCCAAGTACAATAGCAGCAGCAACTGCCCGGGTTTTGTCTTGCCATTAGAACACAGGCCTTGCCTGGTGTCTGCTGCTTCCCTGGGCTCACCGAGTGCAGGAGCTGTGGGTGCAAGACTGTGGATGCACAGATGTGGGTGCAGAGGCTCTGGGTGCAGGGCTGTGGATGCAAGACTGCACTGTCACCACCTGCAAGGGCGTGGAACAAATGCAGTAGTGAGACTTTGATTTATTCAACTTGCAGCTTCTCCCATAACTGAAGTCATTCTTTTATGAAGTCCAGTCAGAGTTCCACTGAGAGCAGGCAAGTTCCCGCAAAAGCTTTCAAGCAATGAACTGTACTGTTCATGTCCCCTGTCCCCACCCGGAAACACGGCCATTTAAATATTCCATGTGCTGTGGGCAGAGCTCCAGTGAGAACAAACCTCTGGGCTCCAAGGTTGGATTAGCAGCATGTTCAGATAATGACATCTGAAAACAGGATGGCTGGGAGCTGCAGCAGAGCAACGAGGGGGCTTTGAAAGAGAGGAGTCTAATCCTCTCTGCTAATAAGGAGGCAGCTGCTGCCAATGCATCAGGCTTGGCAGGCCCTGCTTTGCTGCTCCTGGGTTCTCAACGATGGCAGAGAGGCACAAAGACCCAGCTGCTTCAATGTGGTTGGGGAAGAGCCACATGGGAAGGGCATTCTCTGGGTAAAATAAGAACTTTTGACATTTCCTGGCCGTGCATGCCCAACAGCACTTTGGCAGGACAGGCACCATGCAGCGCTTCACACCAGCCCAGTGCCGAGCGGGAATGGATGCACAGACGCAAATCCCTGCAGCTGGTGCAGAACCAGTGGCACTTGCAGCCCAGCCAGGAGGGCAACTGGGTCTGTCTGTGGGCAGTGCTGGGGCCTCACTGGTGCCAGAACAACTCTGAGCAGGGTGGAGGGCGTGAGGGTCCCCCAGAGGCAGCCCTTGTGCACAGCAGTATCTGGGTACACTGGGACTGGGGATGGGTGCCGTGCCCTGCCGCAAGGGCGAGTGCTCAGGGTCATGTTGGGACCTGGCAGATACCGAGCTTTGGAGCACACAAAGTGCTGCGAACATGCACTTGTTCTTTGTTTATTTCCCCAAAAGAACTTGCTTACTTCCTCATGAAAAATGGCATCTACTGCCTGTGCCACTCTGCAGGAATGCTGGTGATGAAAGCCTGTGCTGGCCTCACCTCCAGTGTGGAGGTGCCCAGGTCTGGGATGAAGCCTGGGTAGCAGAGCAGTGGGGTCTGGCTGTATTGGGTGCCCAGTGTTTTAGCCAATCTACTGTTCCTTTACAGTCAGCCCCTCTGGCTGCTGGGGTAGCTCTCCCAGGGCACAGTGCTCACACTGGGGCTACCAGGACACCCTCCTGCCTGGACATCCTCATCCCTGATGGCAGTCACTGGACTTTGCCGCTGCACGGTGTGCACAGGTTTCTGCAGTGGTAAAAAGCTATGGAACAGCCAGGTAAGAACACTGGCTCTTGGATGTTTGATGCCTGGCATGCAGCTGTGTGTTCTTGCTCAATTCTGTCAAAAACACGTGGCTTTCAGCATTTCAGTGGGGATGAGCAGGTCTTCTACCCCTCACCCCTCCCGTGCGTTGCGTTCTTGCTCATCTCTTGTTTGAGTCACAGTCAACACGTGTTGATTTGGAGTTTGAATGTCACCAGAAGGCTTCAGGTGGGCTACAGCAAGGGCAGTTCCACCACAGATCCCAGTCCAGCACCCTGAGCTTGTAGGCAAAGGGAGGAAGGGAAAAGTCAGAAAGCGAACAGTCGCATCTCTAACTGCACATCCCAATTAACAAGCTGTGGAACTGTGAGCGTGAGCTCGTGCTCTCATGGTGTCTGTAAAGGGCCCTGATGGCAGCTCAGATGAAACCTCAGGGCTGCTGGAAAAGCTTACCACCAGAGTCCATGCAAAGAGAATTCTGTTCCTACTCCCCACCTGAGACTGTTCAGTGGCGCAGGGGCAGTGCCGGGCTTTCCAAACACCCCACCTGCTCCAGACTCTGGCAAACACAAACCACCTCCTCAAGCAAGAAGACAACTCCATCACTTAAAACTTTGGGGTTTTTTTTCCAGTTTTTATTGAGTGAAAATGTCAAACCTTGCATCAGTCATGCAAAAAAAATCAAATAAATAAAACACATATATTAAATTTCTAATAGCACTAAATTCAAGTGGAAAAATATTCAGTTCTTAATAACGCAGGTGCTGAAGAGACCAGATTCAAGTAAATCAGAGCACACCATCCTGTTTAGGGTGTTTTTTTTTCACTTTCTGCATTTTTGTCTCAAAACCTATATATATATCTATATATCTATATATATGTATATACATATAGATATATACACACACACATATATATGTGCATACATATTATTTTTATATTTATATATATACACATACATATTTATAAAACATTAAAAAGAGCATTGGTGGTTCAAGCATTTATTTCCCCCCCCCTCCCCCATGGAAAGAAAAAAAAACAACAACAAAACAAAATAAAATTACACATTTAAAATTCAAAATGAGCTAGCAATGGCTTATAGTCCTAGTGTGCAATATGGATATTACAAAAGGCTAGAATCCTCCCTCATTGTCTTTTTTTTTTTTTTTTTTTTTTAGTTTTTTAAAGTTGGTTTTTTTTGCTACATTGGAAAATTTTTTTGAAATTTTTTTTTCTTTACAAAATTCCTTCCACGCAGACTTTAATCCAGTTGAGTTTGTGGCTAGATTGAACAATCTAGTCAATAGTCTTTATTTAATTTTTTTGCTCTTCAGCAGTGAATGGTAGCAGAATCAGGAGGGTCCATCTCAAGGTTTATTTTGTTTGGTTTTTATCTTGTTTTGGACAGAATAGTTCCATTTCCTCTCTCCTCTCTCCCCTCCTCATAGAGTCAGTTGAATCTCCCTCTCTTTCTCTGGTCATTCTTTAGAGAGTCCCACTGATATGAGAGCTTGGAATGACAACCACCTGCTCTGATGGGGTCGTTGGGCTGTTGAGGCCCTTGTTCAGAAAAGCACTTAAGCTCGGGCTTAAACCTGGGCCCACTCAGAGTCATCTGCTTAAGGGTTTTGCTGAATTAAAGCCTGAACATGGCAGAATAAAAAGTTGGGTTTAACTTTCTTTTGTTGTTGTTGCGAACAGAGACAGTGTAAGAGTTACAGAAACAGGGCTGGGAGAAGGACGGGCTCAGGCTGGCCCGGTGGCCACTGCCCTGCCGGGGCACCTGACCCTCTGAGGGGGTCAGGCCCTGCTCAGGGGTCACCTTTAGCAGTAGCCTGTTGGGAAAGAACTCTCATTCCCTGTGCCAGCTCCTGGAGAAGAGGTGATAGAAGTTTGGGAGAAGGGCTGAGATGTTAGGGAGAAGTTCGGGTGCCTTGGGGGAGAAAATGGTGTGCATAGATAAACATGGGCCCTTCTGGCACGCTCAGCCACACAGGACGTGTGACACAGGCCCCATCCAGGCGGATCCTGGTGCAGCTGCACCTCCTGGGATGTGCATCCCGTCCAGCCCTGGCAGAGCCACTGGACATCTCTTACCCCCTTCCTCCACACTCTTCTGCTTTCCCCACTGTTGTGCAGTGCCTCAGTGGAGTCTGGTGAGATACGACAGGGGAGAGGTAAAACACGGTGTCACGGGGCAGGCTCCCGGCTCCCAAGAGCAGGGACACTTCCTGCAGGGACACCAGTGGCCCAAGGAAGCCCTCTGGTCGCCCCTGGCACCAGCTCCATGTGCCCAGGCAGGACATGCTCCCAGCAGGGCTCGGTCCCGCTCCCACAATCACTGACAGAGATCCTGTTGATTTTGGCGGTACAAGGTAATCACATCTGCTTTGCAAGATGTGGCCTGTGTTAATCCAAGGATTCCTCCTGGAGCCCATCACCATACTACCTAAGTAGCTGAACATGGGGAAAATGTACAAGTACAGAACCTGCAGCAAATGCTGGTAAAGTAAAATCTTTTTGCCCCATCCCATTTTGAGAAATTCCAGGGCATCATTCCATCACTCTGCCCCAGGAACGTGAGTTTCATTCTATTCAAGAATTGGGTTGTGCTAGGAAACACACAGCTTAGGGCAGGGGATATACCAAACAAAACAAAAACAAACAAACAAAAAAAAACCCCTATAAAAATAAAAGCCACACAAATAGCTGATAGAGGAAAAGAACTCCAAAGAATTAAATAAACTACAAACTAGTAATAATAATATTTCATTTGTTTTCATTTGTTTCATCTCTACAAAATTCAAGTTAGAATTCGGAATCGTGCAGGTCCGGTCAGTGCTGGGAGTGTGAAGTCAGCCTCAAACCACAGCATTAAGGCCCCCCCTCCCCTGCCACCCCTACAAACATACACTACATTGAAAGAGAGGAAAAAAAAAGAAGAAAAAAAAAAGAGGAGAAAAAAAATTGCACACAATTAACCATATCTAAGGGCTATCCAGAAGGCAGGTGACACCTCCCCCTCCACCCCCTGGCATTGGTGGTTTCTCTTTTGTTCTATATATAGTAATAACCTTTACAGGAAAAATACTGTACAACTTCTTTTTTTTTTTTTTTCCTTTCCTTTTGAAACATTAGCTGAACATTCTGTCCCCACATTTACACAGCTGAGCTGCTTGTTTATAAATCAGACCTGATCTGCACCAGTTCCTTAGGGAAATAATGAAAAAAAAAAAAAAGCAACCTAAACTTCTTGAGGCTTTTATCTGTTCAGGGTGAAAACAAATCCTGGGGATCCCTTAGAGCTGAAGTGCTCATGGAGCTGAGGAGGGGAGAGGGTGCCTGTATGGTATTAGAAAAAAGAGTTTTTCTTTTTTTTTTTAAAGGACAAAGCTCAGACTAGGCTGATATAAACTGGCACCAAAATAACTCTCAGAATTAATTCATACTAGTCCTTCTGGCACCCTGGTGCGTGTAGACAAGCCCTCTCAGGCTCAGGCAAGGATTTGGGGTCAAACAGCTGCTGTCTCACCTGCCGGAGTCTGGGAGGGTGTTCTGTAGTGTGTGATTCTGGACCAAGCCAGGAGAAGAGAGCAAGGAAGAGCCTGGAACCAGGGGAAAGCCCAAGCTGTTGGAGGTGCAGGTCTCAACACAGTGTGGTTGCATTCGCTGATGCAGTGCCCAAGCCCTCAGCCCTACTCGTCAAAATATGTCAGGATAGCCCAGACCTGCAGCAATTCTTAGGTGGCACCTCCCCAGCACAGGGGGCGCTGGGGGTGCAGCAGGGTTTGTGTCTGCAAAACCCAGGACCAGGCAATCGGTCGAGGGGTGCTGCAGAACAGGGGTGTCCTCCCCTCCCTGTCCCAGGGCTGAGCAGGACACCCATGGCAGGCTCAGAGCGTTTCCTGCCTTCTCCTCCCTGGGCAGCGCTGCCAGAGCCACCTGAGATCCGTGTCCATCTGTGCAGCCACAGGCTGCTGTCTGCACTGCACCTTCTCAAGGCTGCTTTAGTGACCAGAACGCTCCTGTGCGAACTCGGTGCTCCCTGTGCTGCGGCACAGGGCAGGGGCAGCTCACAGCCTCCTGAGATGGGGATATGGAAGCACCACAAAAACGCCTCACCCTCAGCAGAGAGGAAGCACCTGGGGGTTGGGATGAGATGGAACTGGATGGCAGAGGAACCCCAGTCCTCCAGTGTGACAGACCCTTTAAACTGCCTGCTGTGTTCTTCCCAGGTTACTTCAGCTAAATCCCTACAGTCAGCACAGCAGGCATGAGGAGAGGTGTCCTACAGAGAAAGTGTAGACTGAGAAAGTTTTACAATATAAATAGCATTCAAAATTATTATCATTAACAGTAAAAAGGATCTGGAAGAACAGAGGAGTGTCCCATTCCCACCCCTGCTCATTCATTAATGCGTCCTCATTTATGTGACAATAAATACCCACTCCCACCCTGGCTGTCTGATGCCATTCATTTAATGCTGGAGAAAGAAGGGGGAAGGGCGGAGAGAGAGCACACCCCTCGTCCCTCCTTCCCACTGGCAAAAGCTGAGTTGTCTTTGTGACACCAATTCCTTTAATTTTATATATGTGTGTGTGTGTACATTATATAGAGACACACACACAAATATATATTTCTAAAATTCATTACCTCTTATTCCCACCCTCCCCCCTCCAAGAAGTGGAGATTATTATTATTATCGTACAACTGAAAACATGGAAAAATAAAACCCAGAAAGAAAATTGGGGGGATAGAGCCCCACCCATAACAAAGGGTCCCCAGATGGGCACAGGCCCCACGCACCATGAAGGGAGCAAGGAAAAGCAACGGGTACCCTCAAGGTTCATGTCCATATAAAGGGATTTTTTGCTGCATCCTGCTCCCCTGTTCCAGGATCTGTAGAATGGAGTGATGCAGCACCAGTCCTGCTGCGAACTGATCTCTTATGGGGCCTGGGGAGGAGCAGGGGTTTCCTTCCTTCCTCTCTCTCATTTGTGGCACAGAGTTTGTTTTTCATTTGCCATCCCAATCTTTGTTCTCGCCTCATACGGGGTCCTCTTAGTAATTCTGTGTAAGAGAAAAACCAAACCACTGCCGTTGTTGTCTCTAAGATTATGGAGAAGCTGCTGGAGCAACGGTGGAGGCTGAGGCAGCAGCTGGAGCTGGAGCTGGAGCAGGAGCAAGAGTTGGGGCTGGAGTGAGGGCTGGCTCGCCCTGTGGCCTGGAAGCATCACCATGGTCTGTGGAAGAAGTAGCCTCCTCTGGTTCTCCATCTTCTTTAGTGGCCAGGCCTTCAGGGTCTGGCAGTGATTCTTCAGAATCTGTGTTCAGGTCTTCCTCCTCTTCATCCTCCTCATCGTCATCATCATCATCCTCCTCTTCATCATCCTCCTCTTCTTCATTCATCTCCTCCTCATCGTCCTCTTCATCCTCTTGGGAAGAGTCATCCTCGTCCTCCACATCACCAGAGCCAGATGCCCCCGTGCTCCTCTCCTGTGGCGCGGCCCCAGCTCTGCTTGGGGACGGGCCCTCGGTGACTTCTGCCTGCTTCTTGCTGAGGTCCAGGGAGTCATTGAGGCCCACGCCAGCCGCGTTCTGCAGGAAGAAGAGGGAGCTGTTGTTGTCAGTGCTGAGGTTGAGGGAACTGTCCAGGTTGATGGAAGAGTTCTGGATATCATATTCAAGAGTGGAGTGGGCAAGGCCCTCAGGGCCGGGAGAGATGGCAGGCAGCTCCCCTCGCTCCTGCTTCTCGTGTTTGCGCTTGTGCGAGTCCATCTGCGACATCCCCACCACCGTGTGCTTGCAGCCGGGGTAGGTGCAGTGGAAGTGGGAGCACTTGAGTTTGTACTTGCAGTCGGGCACCTCGCAGTCCACGCTCGAGCTGAACTGACAGAAGCCGGCGGCGCTGATGACGTCCTGCTTGCCATGGTGCTTGCGGTGTGCTGTCACCTTGGTGCTGTCAGTGCAGCGGAAGCCGCAGCGCAGACAGTGGAAGTGTGTGCTATTGCCAGAGAACTGACAGTCTGGGAAGTTACAACTCAGTGAAGACTTGAAGCGTTTGAAATCATCCAATACCAGGTTGTCAACGCGGTCGTGGTGCTGGGCGTGCTTATACATGTGGGTGCGGCCACAGAACTTGTAGCCACAGTTCTCCCGCGTGCAGTGGTAGTGGGTAACCTTGAGAGAGAACTGGCAGCTGGAGTCCTTGCAGTCCTCGTAGAGGTCATAGCGCCGAAATCCCTCCAGCATCATCCCCTCATCCAGCATCTTGCGTGAGGATGCGGTCTTGCGGCGCTTGCCAAACGGGGACATGTCCTCAATAATCCAGAAACGCTTCTTGGCCCCCGAGGCAGTTGGCATAGTGATGGTGTTCCCTGAGGAGAGAAAGCGCAGAGTGGTGTTGCTGACAGCCAGGTCTCTCCATCTCCCAGCCATCCTGGCAAGCTCTGTGTTTGCCAAGACACAATTCTGCAACTGTTCCCACCCCGCAGCTCATCCCTTGAGCTCTGTGTGAGCCTGAACTCCAGGATCGCGGGCTGCCTGCTGCACATCACTTCCTCAGTTTTCAGCATATCCTGCCTTGTCTCTGACTGCTGCTCTGGCAAACCTGATCTCGTCCAAATGTTAACTGTTGCTTCTCTGGTCTGCTACTTTCACAGCTTCTCTTGCTGCTTACCTCTAGTCCTGTTCTCCTCAAATCAGACTTTAACAGGGAGGAGCTGGCTTGTTCCAGTCCAAGGACTGAGGTGTGTTAGTGTAGTTCACTGGGGTGGCAAAAAACGTGCTAAAAGCTGGTACATGTGCACTGTTTTCCCCTATCCAGGCTCTTGTAATACACTTCAATTGCCAAGGACAGGCAGGAAGTGAAGGAAGATCCCATGAATGATTAAAACTGCAATGGGTGAGGGAATTTATAGAAACAGGATGGACTTTGGCCAGGAGACTGCAACATCCCTCACTGTAATGAGCCTACATATTACAATGAGTGCACTTAGAAAGACAGATAGACAGATGTTCAATGGGGCTAATTCTCATCATCACTAGCCAGTGGACTCTGAGAGAAAATACCAGTTCTGCACCATTCCCTTGGGTCTCAAAAATTACATGATGCTCCTGGTGTAAATAAAGAGCCCTTATCTATCTTCCACTTTGATTCACAGGACCAGCATGACTGGCTGGTGCTCATGTCCCCTGGGATCACACTGACATCAAGGACTCAACCTCATTGTATCCATTAACTTTTTTTCTTCTCTGCTGGCTGTCTCCAGAATCAACCCACAATCTCCAGGATCAACATGCAGCACAGACAAGAATTTTTCACCAGGTGCAGAACTGTGAGTGTAATTTCAAAGTGTAGCTTGCAACTAACGCATACAATTTTTTATTTTTTGCCTCTCTCCCTGCTGAAACTGCCATTCTCTTAAAAGAGGCAGGATTTGTGGCACACAGAGCCTAGGGCCCAAGAACGCAGAGCAGTCTGCATCCTTGTCTGGAGACTGAAGGGACAGATGTAGAATTACTTCCTTTCTGGCCACTGCACAGCTACTACAGGTGATGACCCACAGTGACAGCCCTTCAAGAGAAGGTGGTGGCCACTGAAGGAAACCTCCCACACAAGCCAACAGGACTCATGGCAGGAGCTTCCTCTCCCACATGGCTGGGCTGTACATTTTGTGGGAGAAGCAAAGAACAAAAGGTTTTCCCACACCATTTGTTAATGGCTCTCGTGCTCCGGCTGTGAATCAGGGCACCAGCTTGGGTCACCCATGGTGAGACCATCTGAGTGACAAGGAGCTGGTGGAAACTGCACGCTAAGGCTGATTTAAGCAGCTACCAGTGAAAGAATAACTTTCTGTCACTGGAGATTTGAAATTGGCAGGCTCTTAACTACAGAATCTGGGACCAATTTACTCTCTGCTCCCCCCCTAAACATCTGGTATTGTAAAATCCAGTTCTCCACTCCTGGCCAACTCATGTAAGTGCAGCAGTGCCTGGACAAGACACTGCTGTCCAGATTGACTCCTTCTGAAAAAATTACAGCCAAACCATCAAGTCCCTTAGCATTAATTAATTAATGCTCATATTGTCTGTCTTTGGACTGGAACATGGGATAACCCATCCCAGAGGAAAGACTGGATGGGAAACAAGTGGAATTTAGATTTTACCTGTTTAAAACTCTGTATCTACGCAGCTTTTAAAATAGTTCAAACAGATGTGCTTAAAACTTTAGTTAAAAACCAATTCTGTTTTCTCATCCAGGCAAGGTTTCCGAGTAAGGGCATGAGGAAGGGAGGTGACACCTTGGTGCACTCTCCTCCTTTGCCAACGTTCAGTCCCTGCCCCCCCTGGAAGATTACAAGCCTCCCTGGATGTGATTCCTACCAACTCTCAGTGGTAAGTGTATATTCCATATGCTTGTTTCCTTAACCACCAATAATGTGAGCATTCACCAAACTATAAAAAACAAAAGACACTTAAAAATATTTGATTAGAGGAAGCACAGCACAAGGTTATGATGTTTCAGGCTGCATGCAATTTAGTTAGAAACAAGCAAAAATACGGTTTCTTGTGAATTTTGTTAATTGGCACACACTTCTCTTGCCAGGGCAAGGATCCTTCTCCTGCCAAGTCCCTGGAGAAAAACCTGTGCACTGGAGTGAGAAGCCTGTGAAGTTGGTCCTCCAGCCATACTCCCAACCATTGACCTTGGATTTACATATTACTAAAACTGGCAGGAAGAATGGGACATTTGTAGGCTGCCAGAAGCCTCACTGGTGTGAACTTTAAGCACAAATATGTCATTAATTAACTAGAAAAGAGCTAGGAGTTGGGAAAAGAAGCCAAAACTGAGACACACCCTAAAAATCATTCCCAGCTGGAATGAGAATCCCCAGCCTGAGACATCTCTCATCTTAGTCACACATGGGAATCATGGCAGTTTAAATCTGAAATCTAGCTGTGTTTTCTGTAGCTGATTAGAGCAGATATAAATAACAAGTGTGAGAAACAGCTCGACCTGTCTGATGATGTCATTGTGTGACACTGCCTGTACTTCATTCCTCGTGCTGGGAAGGCACCCCTGACCTTTCATATGAAGTTCACAAGATCAGCTGAAACACGGGACCTGGGTACCTCATCAGACATTCACCTGCTGAGATGGGAGCAGCAGACTATGGCAGGCTCTGGCTTGGGTGGCCTGGAAGATCTAACCAAGAACTCTGAGTCCCATTAATCCCACATGAGCAAAAGTTTGCTCTGTGGCCACTTTGATGTTATCAAGAGACTGAAAATGCATTTTAACTGTGGATTTTGTTAGCTTTTTCTCATAGTTAGGAACTGGTGGCAATTGCTCGCAGGTATCCATCCAAATGTCTGTGAATGATCTGCTGTGGTTTGGTTCCCCTTGGTTACTGTGTCAGCAGGGAAAAGGAGCAGGCATGGGCGGGCCCTTGGGTAACGTTAGATAAGGCACAGAGTGACCTTTGCTGCTCTACCGACCCAAAAGTGCAGAGAAAAAATGTGGGCAGGGTGAGTAGGGAAAGAGTTTGGGGACAGTACACGGAGAGAAAGCAAAGAAGTGTTACCTGCTGCATCCTGCACTAAGGGAACGTCACTTTTTACTGGAGTTGGAGTGGCAATGATGGGCGAAAACCCAGCGGTGCTGGCGGCAGGCATGACAATGCCTCTGCTGGCTCCCAGAGTGGCACTGAGCAAGGAGTACGAGAGACAAGATGGAGAGAAGAGATAGGGCAGGGTGGGAAGGGGAGACCTAAGCAGGGCTTGTGAGAAAGATGGAGGCAGAGATGGTGGTGGAGGTTGTGGTGCAGTGTGGGTTGCATCATCGGCAGCAGCAGTGGCAGTAGAAGGAACCAGGCAGCCTGGAGAATGTGGAGAGAAAAAAAAGCAGAAAAAAAGGAAAAAAAAAAAAAAAAAAAAAAAAAAACAACACAAAAAAAAAAAAAAAAAAAAAAAAAAAAACAAAACCAAAACAAAACAAAAAACAAAAGAACTGAAATGAGAACCCAAGAGCAGAAGCAACATGATGAGAATGGAAAATACATTCACAAATGTATGAAACAGAACTGTAACAGAGAAGAAACAGAAGGTGAGGAATTGACACCACCAAGAAGAGAAGAGTTGTCTCTGCACGAGGTAAGGTGGCTTTATGGCATAGCCGGAGGAGACACAGGCTTTCAGCAGGAATTCTGTATTCATTTGGTCATTCTGGTCCTTGTTCATCTACAGGGCTCCTGCCTGCTTCAATTAACAGCTGTAAGGCTGCTCTGGCACTTGGGGTGAGTGAAGCTGCTCCTTACCTGGAGAGCGTTGTGGGGCATTTCCTAGGACTTGGGCCCTTACTGACACAGAAGAGGGTGCCAGGAACCCTCTGGAGGGGCCATAACGCCATGGGGCCAGTGCCATGGCCCAGCAGTGCTCCTACAACATGTGGCCTTCATCTGGGGCAGGAAAGAAAACTAGGAAAATGTGTCTGGAATTAAAGCAAACGGAGGCAGCCTGTGTACAATGTCCCACTAAACCCTGGGAAGGATGGCTGAGAGATCCGTGTCACCACTTTACGATGGCAGGATTCCTACCAGGTGTGTGACCCCTGAGAAGCCGACCCTGTGATGCAGGGCATGGGGAGATGGCTCTGCATTCTCCTGGCAAATAGGGCAGGGACCTTCCCAAAAGAGGGGATAAAGGGGATCTCCTCTGTGCAACGCTGCACAAAGTGGAACAAGAGTTTTTGGGTGAGGAAGGGAGCTCAGTGAGCTGCTTTTAGATGTTGCTTTCTGAAGATGTGATAGGTTTTATCCCCTGTGTATGTTGTATCTGCTGTTGTACTTCACAAGTTCAGGAAAGTGACTTCAGATGCTGCTTGAGGAAATACAAAAAGGTACCAGAGGAAATGCTAAGTACAGAAGGGACCCACAGCTCTTCTTTTCTATTCTTATTTTTTTGTTTTTTATAATCAGCTGTTAAAATAGACTCAACTCAAGACCCAGGATAAAAACCTCTCTTCACGGGAGAAAGAAGATATGCTGTTAGTTCCTGGATGGTTGAGGTGCATATTTTGACGGACCTCTTCTCTCAGGTGCTGGAGAGAGCTGGGTTAGTGTGAGGCACTACTGAAGTTGGCACAGCTCGTATTTTAAGGTGCAACTGCCCCTTGGCCTCTTTCTATGAGTTTATCTCCCAGGAGAGCAAGCAACTGATGCTCCATTTCACACACACCCTTCTCCCTTACCTGCTGATGTACTTTCATTGCCCACTGGAGTGCTGGAGCAGCTGCGGTCCATATTGGAAGATTCAGAGGAGATCCCCCCAGGGCTACAGCCAGTGTAATCCATGTACTCTTCTGTTTCAGTGTCCATCATGCTTGGGGGTCCCTGAAAGGAAGCTGGGGTTCCTGATGAGGCTGGGCTGGGTGCCATGCTGCCAACCTGGGGGAGATTTTCGTTTCTTGGAGTGTGGCCAATAACCTGCAGCAAAAAACACAGGACGGGGACTTTCACACCAAAAGCAAGACACCAGGACCAAAACCATCTGTCTGCATGTTTATCTTCCTCTGCCACAGTTCATGAGGGAGAGCTGGCACATGCTTGTGAGTGGAGCCCATGGCAGCGGGGCCAGGAGTGTGAATCCTCCTGCACTAGGAGCTCAGAGCACGAAACTTGGCACATGCATCCTGGAATGTGGATTGTGCTGCACTCGGGAGCTGGGAGTGTTAATCTTGGCACCAGCATCCTGGTGTGTGGATTCTGATGCGCTCACAAACAGGAGGTGTTAATGTTGGCACTGCTCCCTCACTGTGTGGGTCCTGCTGCAGGCACACACCGGAAATACCCGGCCCGAGTCGTGTCAGTGCTGAGACCCTGCAGCAGCGAACACGGACTGACACCAGGGCCACACGTGTGTGTGCTGCTCATGTGCTGCTGCAGAGGCCTGGCCTTCTCTGGACAGGTCCACGGGGAGGTGCCCTGAGTACACCCAAACACACCCTGAACGGCCTACAGAGCACTAAGTCTTGGGAGAAACTGGGGGTTGTGCATTTCAATTCAAAAGGCATTGGGAGTCCAGCAGTCTGGTCAGCTTTGCCGTGAGCTGTGGTTTCACCCTCAGTTTGCTGCACTGCTCCACGGGCTGAGCACAGCAGTAGATCAGGACAAGTGCTGTGTGCTCCAGGATTGCTCAGGCCACCACTCCTATCTGGCATTGCTAAGTGGCACAGGATTGCCAGTGAAAGGAGATGGAAGCCGAACACAGCATTTTCTGCCCAGTGTGCACTGGAATTCCTAGGGTTAGACTCAGCATATGCTAGAAGAGTAATGAAGACAAATCTATTTGTTAAATCTTCCTAAGTTTGATTCTTGTACCTAAGCTTTTTATGTAAAGACTGAAAGCTGCTACAGCAGCAACATCAGTTCCTTGGCATCTGTGAACTCCTTAAATCCAACAGCACTAAACTTGAACACTTCACTTACTGACAGTAGTTAGTAACTAACAGGGACCTCTCATTCTCACGCTGTGGAATGAAAGAGGGTTTTCCTCTTGCTTCTACAGACGGTCCCTTTTGTTTCCCATATACCAGATGGGTCAGATCAGCCGCAGGCATTTAAATAAAGACAGCTTGTTTCATCTCCCAAGTCAATGGAAGCTAAAACAACTAAAGAGTAAGAGCAAGTGAGAGGACAGGGATGCTGTCCTTTGGAGCAGAAGCTCAGTGCTACAGCTGAAATTCTTTCATTTCTCCAGGAAACAGACAAACCTGATCTGCCAGTTGCTCTCTGTGTTACAAAAGCAGCAACTGCATCACTGCTACTTCCTGAGAGAGGACAGGGAATGCCCCCACTAAATCCTCATCAATAAGAGAACAGAAATTTCAAGATTGGTATTTCTCCCATCCTGGGTGACAAGAACAAATAATTCTTTATAGGAAACAGGAAATGTTTGTTTTAACCAGCACATGGCAATTCTTCCACATCCTAAGCACTCTAATTTTAATAAGCCAATTGTATCTATTGAAAGAGCTGCGAGAGGGTGCAAGCTGTAAATATGAGTATTTTAGTGTTATCCTTCTCAATTTTTTCTACATAATTTACAAGGAAAAGCTGTTTGCACTAAGCAATGCTTCGCTGTCTATGCTTCACCATCTTTACTCATCTTGTGTAAGTTCAGCCAGGTAAAGCTACCTTGGGTGTACTCCCACTTCCCAGGAGCATCCCAGTGCAGACACATCCCTTGGCGTCTGGGTGCAGGTGTCTTGGCTCTGCAGCAGCTCTGCAGCCAACGGGACCAACACTGCACGTGGATCTGCAGCTTCAAAAACAAGGAGTTACCTGAGTAGGAACACGATCAAAGTTCTTCCCCAGCATCCTCCTCATGTGCTTCCTGGCGTGGGATGTCATTTGGTGCTTGAGCAGGAAGGAGAACTGGCAGCCCTCTCGGATGCAGTGGAAGTGGCTGTTCACCTGGTTGTATTTGCAACCTGCAGACAACAAAAACCATTTGATGTCGCACATGAAAGTACCGAGAGGGAAGGGGACTGGAGAGATGATTGGATGGGACAAGGCTGCTCTCCAGGTGGATTTCTGATGGACTGAACATCATCAGTGGTCATGGGTTCTTCAGGAACAGTCTTGAATGAAAAAAAACCCAAATCCACAATCTACTGCCTGCTGAGCAACAACAAGGGAGGATTACAGTGTACAGCGATTTAAGACATGAGCCTGAGCCTAGTCCCATGCCTCTTTGTTTCATTATAAAGAACGGAACATTGCCATTACATCTAGTAGTGTCTAATGTTCTTCAGTCTTAGCGCCTTTTCTTTTACAAAGAGAAAAGAACCAAGACATTTAGCTGTATCAGACAAGTTACAGTCAAAAACACACCCTCATAATTAGATTAGAAATGAAAAGTTCTTTTTTTTTTTTTTCCCCCCTCTAACTGTACTCTCAGAAAAGCAGTCTCATACCAGCTCTAGCTCTGGACAGTGTGTGCTCTCTGGTTAGAGGGGAATGAGCCAGGAAGTGTTTATTGCCACTCCAAAATTGCTGTGTAAAAGGGGCAGCTACCGAACAACAAGCAATTCATACAGGTTCTGGCGTACAGCACTTCACACGTTCTGCTCCTTGTGGCCACAGCCACGTGTGCCAGGAGTGTGTGGATCATTAACAGACAACCCCAAACAGCCACACTGTACAGCTGATAAACAATGCCTTGTTACAGTTCAAACACAGCTACATCAGTGATCAGGTTCTGCTGTCTCCCATCCTTCCTTGGCCTCAGAGACACTGAAGTAGAGACCTACAGACAGGCTCACTTTTACTCATCTCTCCACACCCATCCACCTTTACTTATATATCTCTGTTTCACCTCTCTCTTCCCAGTCATGCACATGTATATAATTACAGACACAGAAACATACATTCAAAAAAATCTATCGTGTGTGTTTGTTCAGAAACATTCATGGCCCTTAGAACAGGCCAGTGCTTTCTGTACCTGCCACCTATACATACACAACATAAACCCCAGGGATGCACAGAGATGTAGAAATGAATCCACATGTTGGTATAACCACACACCCCTCCACCATCCCACCGTGCTGCCTCTAGCTGTGCAGGCAAATCCATGGTGCTGGTTAAATGTGTGCCTTAGTGCACAGCAGGCCCAGCCTACGGGCAAATGTACAGACAGTGCTGGATGCTGTAGCTCATCCCTCCCAAAACCAAACACATGCTCAGGCTGTAGCTGCCTTGCTGCCAAACAGCTCCCGGCTCACCCAGCTCATGTGGAGCTGACAGCCAGTGCTTCATGTGCAGGCCAAGAGTGTTTGTTTAGGTCCCATTCTCCCCACCTTGCCTGCCCTCCCCATCCCTGCGCTCTGGGACCGGGAACAAACAGTGCTGCAGGACTGGAACACTGTCACAAAGGGCAGGTGAGGGCTTGCCTGTTGCCAGGGCATCCCTGTGGGCTGGTGTCATGTATCACTGTCCCGCTTTGTGCAGCCCCTGCTATCACCTGAAACACCACAAGGTGAGTAAATAACAGCAACTGCTGAATCTGCTGCCATGTGTAAACAGCACCCAGGTAGGACTGGCTGGGGAGTGTTGACTCATTACCCTGGTTACCACAAACAAGCTTCCATTTGGGTACAAACTCTTGATGTATTCAAAGCTGAAAAGTTTTGTTCTCGTTACTGTGGCTGTTTTCTTGCAATGGGAGGGAACAGCACCCTGAGGTGTTATTCTGAACCTTGTTTGGTTCCAGCCGTTGTTCTAGCCAGGAATGATAGGGAAGACTGGGTCAAAACACAATGAGAAGATTAAGTGAATCCCAGGCAGTTCAGTATAGAGTTGTCTTTAGGAACTCCCCCATTCAGAGTCCTGGATTTCAGCTCTAGGTACCTCCTCAGGAACCCATTCTACCTTCTGTTGCTGTGCATTTGTTTTACCAGCTTTACACTGGAGGCACTCAGTTTTAGGAACTGCTGCAGTGCTGCTGATAGCTCTGGCAAGCGGGCAAGCCCCAGTCTGAGCCTGTGCCACATCCAGGTGTTGCCTCAAGCCCTGCTCTGGGGCAGGCTGCCATCAGAACACTGCTGTGGAGAATGGGTTTGGAGGTGAAGGGAGTAGCTTTTTGCATGTTCCTGTCCATCTCTCTCTCTCTGGTTATTTGCCATTTGACTTCCAATATGCTGCACTAGCACTGGCTAAGAAAAAAAATCCTGAGAGCACCCTTAAATTTCAGCCAACACAAGCAGCAGGTCCAAAAGACTACAAATTATAAAAACAAATACCAAAAAAACAAACAAAAAAAGGCATTGACAATTAGATAAAAAGGAGAAAAAATCAAAAAGCTGTATGTCCAGACAAATACATATATACAATTCTCTGTAGTACAGTTTCTATCCATTTACCTTGGGTCTATTTGGGAAAATACGCTTCAACCCAGGCAGACCAGGCACTGCTTCACGTTTTGTTGCCTTTCTTGTGTTTTTTCAGTGATTTAATGAACAAACACCTCTTAGGCATAACTTGCAGGTTCTAATTTATGGAATTCTCAGCCTGGACATGGGACACACCATATGAGAAAGGGAACAAAACTCACCCAGTCTGCCACATTCTTCCCGCTTGGTAAAATACTTGAAGCCGTTGGCTGCCCTTCTCTCTGCCTTCTCATGTTTCTTCACGTGCCAGGGCAGCTTGGTGGTGATGTTAGTCACGAAGTAGCAGCCAGGACGCAGACAGTGGTAATGCCCTCGCATCCGGAATTCACAGTGCTAGAGGGGAGCACACAGGCACGCTGCTTTAGGTCTGAAACAAACGCACTCTCACCTGCCTGCTACCAATGGTGTCGCTTCTGAGCTGTCACAGGGGCCTGCACTGATACTCCAGATCCCATTTTATCTTCCATAACCTGCCGTGCATCTTGTTCCCTCTCGAGTCTTTTTGTATTGCTGTCGTGTACTCTCTAATACACTATTCTACAGTGAAATATCCCAGCCCTTACTCATGGCTTTCCCTGGATTCATCACAGATTAATCACAGATTTTTATTCTATTTCATCTTCAGAACATTCTAGTTCCCTTGTTCACTTCACCCAAGTCAAAGAAACACAAAAGCATCACATTTTCCCATTTGATAAAACCAAACGTTTTTCCAGACCACATAATTAAGACTTCCATGGTTCTGCAGTGAGACCAAGAATGCCACACACAGCCTCACTTCCTGCTGGGGGCTCAGTCTACCTGATCCTTCAGCTCCTTCTCCCCACTCCTGCCAGAACACTGCTCTGCAATGGCTCTTACCTGGTTCGGACAAAGACACTGCAGGGAGTAGTAAGCGAACTGGTCTCGCACATTCACCAGATTATTGTTGGGATTGATGTGGTCCAGGCAGTGGGATTCTGCTTTGCCAGAGGTTTTGCACACATACTTGCAGTTCCCAAAGAGACAGTGGAAGTGGAATTTGTTGGCATACTTGCAGTCTGTTGCCAGGCAGGGATCACTGGAACACATCCAAAACCCAATCATCACCTTCACTCATTTCACACATTTGTTTTTTTGCCAAAATTAAATTCAAGGGGAGCCCAGCTGAAGCCTCTGTTCCAAACATGGCCCACAGATTTCCCATAGCCACCTTCCTCTTCAGGGAAATTGAAGCTGGCAACGTTACTGCAATTCCACCCAGCTACTGCACTTTCTTGATTAAGATTATTGGAACACAGCAATGCACGGTGGGTTCTGTAGCCTTTGAGGGCTGCTCTTCCAATGTAAAGCTGAAAGGAACCACAACTCTTGGGCATGGCCACTGCAGGATGCCAGGGCTTCCCCTGATCTGACAAAACCAGCACTGCCCACCTTATCCTTTAAATGGGTTTGGTACCTTACACCCCCCACGCAGTCCATGGATAACCCTTCAGTGCTAAAAATACTGCAAAGACACCTGTAGTTCTGCACAGCTCTCGCAAGGGATAAAAAAGGAATCAGTGATAGATCAGAAAGTTTATTTATCTTCTAAACTTACGCATAAAATGCTCTCACATGCACTCAAAAATCTTAAAGTATTTCCTAGACTTTACGGAAGTAAATTTTCTGTGAGGTAAAGCCCAGAGTACTTTCTAGACAGGCTTCTCAGTGGGTGAACAGAGATGTAGTACTGCGGCTCTGAGGAGAGGTACAGAGGGGACTGCAAGGCTGGGGAGGACAGAAGGAGGCAAAGGGCAGCTAAAACTTACTTCTCCTGGAACTGGAGAAATCCAGGCTTGACCTGAGGCTTGGCATTCTCCAGTGAAGTCGTTGCCAAGGGTGAAGCTGCCAGGTTAGGCACTGATGCTGGGATCTGAGGCATCTGGGGTATGGTTGAAGCCAGCTGCTTCCAAGCGAGTAGTGTGGGGGCAGAGGGCACAGTAGCTGGATTTGGAGTGGGCATGTCGAGGGCAGGAGCACTGGCCATGGTGGCAGAAGTGGCCGATGGTGATGAAGGGGCCAGGGAAACCTTATTCTCAGCAGTAGTTGAGAAGGGAGACTCAGAGTTGCTTTTCACAGTTCCACCCTCAGTGCGGAAGTGAAAGCTGCAAAACATGATATTAATTCAGACATATATTCTTGACCATTTCACCTAATTTGATTAAACATCAACAAGAACGTGGCAGGAGCCTGCAAACAAATTAGAGTGGCTAAATCCTAAAAGGAGCTCCAGATACTTTGTGGTAAGATTTAGGGCCCTCCTAAACCACCTATAGAAGAGGAGGGAATTCATTAAGATGGGTGGAGACAGGTGCCAAACCATGCTGACATCAGAGAAATGCAAGAGTCACTGCAGTCACTGAGATCAGCTGCGGGGCAGCTTCCCAGGGCTGCTGAGAGAAGCCAGTAATTTGCTGCAGGGAACCACAGGGAATTACCCAACAGGAGAGACCAACTGTGCGAGCAGATCTGCCTTAAAATCTGCAACATCCCCTTCCCTATAAGCCCTTCAGCCTCAGGCACTGAAGGCCACTGAAGGCCTTGCTCATTCTTTACTTGGACATTCCATTGCCTTTACAAGGAGCTCGGGGTGGTCTTGAGCTGTCGTGTGCCTTGCAGAGCTTTCCCACACTTCCCAAGGCTCCTGCTCCCTACTCACTTGGCGTGCTTGATGGCTCCATCCAGGGTGCTGAAGAGGGCTCCGCACTCCTCCACCACACAATGGAAATGCACCTTATGGAGAAAGTCACACTGGGCATCGCAGAAATCCTTGGTGCCAAACCTGGCCAAAGCAGACAAGCAGATGTGTTAGGGAAGGCCCCAGGAGAGAAATGGGGTTGGAACAGACATTTTTGTCTTTGTTTTTCAACTCTATTAGCATTCCCACAAACAACAATCATTTCAAGGAGCCTGGATCCAGAATCCACCCACCCCTTGACGGGAGGGTATCCCACAGATGGGGGAGAGATGGAGCATCACCTGTGCAGCAATTACAGCCTGGGCTGCAGGAATACTGCAGAGCACCATCCCTGATGGACAGAACGACAACCCTGCCATTCAAAACCCCAGAGCAAAACCCATCCCATGATCCAAGATATGCCTTGTGTCATCTTGGAGCAAACGGCCAAGGGGGCGAAACCAGCTCAGCGTGGCGTCAGTGCTCAGCCACTGCTGAGATTTTCTGGACTTAATAAGTGCAGCACAAATACACGTGATTTCAGGAACCTCCAGAATCACAGGGAATCAAGAAATCAAGTAAGAAACACTGGCAGGAAGGATTTGAAACTTAACAAGGGAATCTTGCATAATTAAGGTACAACAAACTACAGTTGCTCTGATGAGCAGGAAAGCAAGAAACAAACAGCAGCCTGTGTGGTCCCAGGAGGAACCTCTCACCAATGGGAGGGTAAAGGAAAGAGAAAAAACTTGTACTGGAGAAGGAAGGTCTGTGGATATACAACATGTGCTGTCAGTTATGGCTTGCAGGGAGAAGAGGAAGGAAAGTAATTGTGTGGTAAGAGAGAAGAAACCAAGTTATTGCAAACTGAAGCGGTTGTTTTATCAGGGACAAGAGGTGTTGAATGTAGAAAGCAGGCCCCCAAAAAATGGGAGGTGATGAGTGAAAAATGGCTGCATTATAAAATTTGCTTTGGATGAGAAAACTAAAGACAAAGCAGAGAATTTGGGATGAAATGAAGACCTTCTAGAAGAGCAGGTAAAGGGACTCATTCGAAAAATATAAAAATGCACAAATCAGTCAGTCTGGGTGATGTATGTCCTGAAGTGCAATGGAAATTAACTCCCAAACTGATTACATTACCATTTGCTGGTTTTTAAGCCATAGAGATGTGGGAGGTACTATATAACTGGGGAAAAAAAATTAAGCAGTCAAGGTACTGGTTCTTCCAGGGGGAAAAAAAAAAGACAAGTCATCTTTGGCAATTATCATACCTCTGGCCTTAACTTCTCTTTCCAGTAAAGTAATGGAACAAATATTAAGAGGGAGGAGAAAATCATTAAACATCTAGAGGATAAAGGAACCATGAGCAATAAACAGCATCAGGATTATAAAGAATAAATCTTGCCAGACAAATTTAATTGCTTTTTTTGATAGAATTACAAAATTAGTGGATGAAGGGATGCAATATATTTGGATTTTAGCAAAGCATTTGATTCAGTCTCGCATATGCTTAGAATTAATTCCAATTGGCCTGGATGTAATGCCACCTCATGGCTTGAAAGTGGCTGAGGGACCATAAACAAAGGCTGATGACAACCAGCACCACACCGAGCTGGGAGGAGGAGGCATCGTGTGAGTGCTGGGAAGACTTGGGTTAGTCTGAGTTTATTTAACATCCTCATTAGTAATCTAGGAGTAAACAGCGTGTTTATGAAGTTCACAAAGATACTGAACTGGGAGGTGGCAATACCAGTGCAAGAGGAGAAAAAGAGCACAGAGAGGTTTGGCAAAACAAGAGGGAAGGTTCAGATGGTTCAGGAGAATCATGTTTGGAAACACACAACAAATACACCCGGGCATGGGAGGTGTTTTATATACTGGGGACTCACCAAACAACATTAAAAGCAATCCTGTGCCACAGAGGATGCTAAACATGGTACTGTACATTGCTCCATATAAATATAAACAAATTGTGAGCTGCCTGTTTGGGGGCAGGAAGCTTGTTCTCTCTGGGGGGCCCAATTCTGCGTCACCCAGGGAACAGCAGGAACAGCAACAGGATCCGCAGGCCGAAAGGACTAATCCAGAGTCAGATTAAAGGAGTAAGTAAGCCTGGTTAAAGGGAATGCTGGAAGTCTCTGACTGTCTGAAGGGGCTGAACTCTAACTGTAAAGAGGGATGATCTGCTGTGGTTCAAGGGGATATAAACAGAGCTGCAACAAAACTGCAAACAAAAGGGAATTCAGGCAGCATACCATGGAAAAGGTTGTGACATT
Organism: Dasyornis broadbenti; assembly: GCA_013397935.1. NCBI lineage: Eukaryota > Metazoa > Chordata > Aves > Passeriformes > Dasyornithidae > Dasyornis > Dasyornis broadbenti. Next base: position 331,677 of record VZRN01004112.1, on the reverse strand, counting down.
GAAATTTCCTAGGTGGTAGAATAATGCTCCCAGAGACAAGAAAATAGCCACACTGCCTGGCACAATTACAACCAGACTGGACAAAATGCAAATGGACTGCAGGCAAGGATCTCACACCAGCCAGGGGCCAACGGACTAGAAGATTTTCTAGTCTTCTCCATTAAAGCCTGTGAGTTACAAAGCGTCCACTGGTGTTTGTAGGTGACTCTCTGTGTCAGAGCACAAACCCACGTGTCTGCCTGGCTGTATCTGTGTGTGCTCAAAGCTCGTGTCAGTCTGGGCATGTATGTGCATGTGTCTGTGTGTGGGTGAGCTCTGCAGATGTTCCTTTTACTTTTCTCCTTTCCTACAACAAAAGGAGAAACCATCCCAGCTCCCTTACCCCTTTACTTATTCCCACGCCTCTGTATCCACAGAAGTTGTTTAGTTTCAGTGGCCTACTCAGAGGAAATGCCACAGGCAGCACGTCAAGGCTCCAGTAACCTGTGTGTGATAACTGGCCATGGTCTCACACTGGTCCAGTGCTAAGGGCACAACTGCACTGCAGCCCCTGGACGTGCAAAACAGGGTCATAAGGAGGAACCTAAGGTGTAGGCCAGGATAACACAGCTACATGAGGATCTGTGCTTGTATTTGATTCTCAAGATCCCTTCGCAAAATGATTCTGTGTGGGCAGGTATTTCTTACCAGCCATCAACACCTGGTGCAGGTAGCTATGACCAAGGACTAAATGTGCTCCAGGTGATCAGCACCGGACAGAATCAGGCCTTTACATTCAACAGAACTCTGTGTTCAGCAGTCAGACATTGTGCAAAGGAAGCACTTGTCCCTCTCCTCGATTCCCAGTCCCATGCTCTCCTTACCGGCGCAGGTACATCTTCCATGGCTCAGAGAGCTTCTCCTGGACGAGTGCCTTCCCTGCCTTGCCCAAGTACTGGGTTGGCTCCCCAGCCCCAGCCTGGCTGCCTTCGCCTTCTGTCTTAATGTTCAGCAGGTTGCCAAGGCTGGCACTGGTCTTGGACATCTGGAACAAGAACACAGACACTGTATCAAGCCCAGCACACAGACACAGACACCTTCAGACTGTCCCAGAGAGCAGTGTCTTCAAAGCTTACACGAGAAGACAAGAAGTCTGTGCAGGCTGCCCCAGCTGCATCAGCAAAACTTAATGACACCTCAGTCTTCTGCATCTTCCACCCAACTGTCATAAAGCACTCAGGTGCCCATCAAATATTCACGGCTCTTTTTAAAGTAATGAAACATCATTTTATATTTTGGTCTATTTTATACATGGGGAAACTGAGGTGAGAAGAGATATCCCCTGTTTGACCGTGGAGAAGGCGTGTGGACTTCAACAGTAATAGCTGGGTGTAGCTCCTACAAACTGCCAGTGGTAGAACGGGTAAGCTCCAGTTTATTCAGTTCTCTTATCCCAACCACAAGGATGCCTCCTTTAGTAACTATCAGGTATCTGTGAGGGTGGAAGGAGGAAAATCTCATTCAACTGGGGACAAATTCTGTCTCAAGTTCCTGGAAAATTCTTATTAACTTCACTAACAAAATCATGTCACTTTCCTGTGCTTAATGGACACAACATGCACGAAGCAGGGCTTGGACTCACAATCTGCATTGCATGAAAGGCTTCAAATAGAATCTACACAGAGAAGGTTTAGAGCTCCAGGTGTATGATGCGCAGGATAGAAAAATGAAGTTACTCAAGCCTGCCTAGAGGGAAAATTTTCTTTCAGAATAAATGTACAATTTCCCAGATCCTTTCTTGCTCTCAATTACTTCCAGTAACAATAGCGAATTTAACAGCACGAATAAAATGCAGGATTGGGCCCAATACTTGCACTGGAAACTCCACCCACTTGAGGGTCTCGAAGCCCTTTATAAATATCAGTTAATTAAACCTGACAGCCCCCTAAATAAACTGCAATAGGCTACAGGAATCCTGGTTATTTGAGGCTCTCTTAATGCCCCCTGAAGGTAAAGCCCCTGCTGCTGTGCTGCAACTCATTACGGCTGGAGTCAGAAATTCAGGTCGTGTGTTTCCACTGGAATGCTGGTAATGCCATTTCTGTAAAGGGCTCTTCTTCCTAGACAAACCATGAAGGATCCCCCCATGGACAGAAACGGTGTGCAGCAAGAGGAAGAAGCAAGTGTGACGTGTTCCTGAGCAGACGGAGCTTGACTCTGCAATCTTTAGTGTTGGAATTGGGTGCACCACTCACACACACGGTGAGTTCTACTCTCTGCTGGTTGATTCCATTGGTTAATCCCATTCCTTTAACCTGACTCCTAGTTTGCACCTGTGCTACCTTTGCTTTGCACAACTTAAAGAACCTTATGTCAGATTGCACACCAAGAAATGGTTTTTTTCTAAACATCTACTTAAATCACATATTGTCCTGGAGATTTTCAAGTGAAGTCTTCATTGAAAGAGAATTTCCCTGATCTGGGGCCTTTGGAAAGACTCAGGACCCCAGAGAGCAGTTACTAAATACATCTGCTCACTAAAGAAAGACCTGCATATTTGGAACCACTAAAGGGACATCACAAAGGAACAAATAAGAAATTAGGTTTAAAAGGGAAAATCAAACCCCCAGTGTAACGGAGAGCCAATGGAGGAGAAAAACGACATAAGGATAAATGCAGAAATTAAACAACACAGAGAAAAACAATGATAAGAAACAAAGGAGGTGGGAGATTACCAGGCAAAGTCACTTTGCCCTCTCTTGAGGGTTATACGACCTTGGTGCATGTAACGCCCAGAGCCAAGGGGATGGCAATAGTTCTGCCTGTAAAACCTATCACCCAGCAGAATATTAAAGCATGGCTCAAAGGCTGCCCTGATCACTACTGCAGTTGTATATGGCCGCAAAATTAATCTTGGTACAGTAAAATGTATCATGTGAAAGAGAAATATATATTTGAGATGATGTATAATTTAAGGAAAAAGTAAGGAAAAAGAAACTGTGCATTATCTAAAATAAATATTCTAGAACACAGTAAAGGGCACTCTGTTAGACACCATTACTCAGACCAGAAAGACAGAAATTGATGATTTTGGCTCAAAACTTCTATTTTTTTCTTCACTTTCGTAAGAACAGATTATTCTCCCCCTTCCCAAAGGAAGGAAAATGTTTTTGAGTAAGTAAACAAAATGAGTAACTATAAAAGGAGAGTGAGAGAGAAGTTGCCAGGTTCTGGAAATAAATTTAAAAAAACCACAAAAAAACACCAAAAAAAAAAAAAAAAAAAAAAAAAAAAAAAAAAAAAGAAAAAAAAAAGAAAGAAATCTTTTGGAGTCCTCCTCTGTCTAGAAAGGATGGGGGAAAAAAAAAGGTGTCAGGGGCTGCAATATATTTCTTCAGCCAGTTCATTAAATTAATTCGTAAGCAGTGGCTCTGAAATTATACCCGATGAAAAATGGTCTCAAAATTTAAATGGTACAAACTCATCTTATTAGAGGGAAAACATTAAAAAACAAACGCATCTTTTCCCCCCCTTCCCCGCCATCGCAGCTTTAATTTCTCTTGGTGGGGGGAATGAAAGGCGTTTGATGGATGGCTCTTACCTTATTCATAAGCGAGGATAAAAGAGATGAATTTGCCGAGAGTGTGTGGCCATTTGATTCATTACTGAAACACACAAACCAACAGGGTTTAGTTAAGATGTGCACAGGGACTGTGAGCGCTGAGATTAATCCTTCTCCCTTCAAGCTGCCTCACTCCTCACCTACTACATCCGGAGGAAAAGAACGATGCCAACCCTCCCTTGGGTGGACCAAACTCGCTTACTTGTGATAGCCAGGAGGGAGAGAAAGAGGTCCCAGGTCTGCAGAATTTAGTTCTTTCAACTACTAAATGGCCCAGACCTCTTCCCCCAGTGTCCACTCCATCACACTTCATTTACTTCCTCATGACCTCCCTCGTGTTTTAGCCCTTCATGCTGTCAGAACTTTCAGAAATATCCCACAAAAGCAGCGGGGATGTTGATGAAGGCTCCCTACTGCCAGGGACATGGGTGGCAGGGAAGGCAAGGCATGATCCTGCACTGAATGGCAGCCTTAGGATCTCACTGCAGCAGCAAGAGCTGCAGTTGGCTCCAGGTGCTGGAGTCCCAAAGGGAGGCTTGTTTAAATAAGGTATGGACAGGAATGGATGCAAAGGTCAAAGTGGAGCTCACTTATCCCCAGGATCAGTTCCTCTGCACTTTTTCCACACAGCACCATCGCCAAATGCTCCTGTTCTCAGTAGAAATGCTGGGCAAGAGGGACACATGCTTTGAGACAGGTGCATTCACATCTGCACAACCATCACCATAACTACACATCAGCCCATGCGAGACCCAGACCTGAGCTAGCCTGACACCCAGCAGTTCTGTGTGTCCAGTTTCTCTGGAATGTGCTTCCCTTAGCCCTGATTCAACAGACTACAGCAGTGCAAATGCTGCTGCTGCTGAGAGCGTGCTGAGGTGTGGCACTGGGGCAGCTCCAATCAGCAGCTGATGACAAGAGGACTAAGTGAAAACAGCTTTGCCAGTGCCTCGATTTTCACAAGGGAGCACAAGAGGTGAAGCTCCTGTCAAAGAGTCAGTAGGTGCCTGTGAGCCCAAAAAAACCACCTGGAGAACGTACACTTGACAGGGAGAAGGGCGAGCCTGCCTGCCTCCAGTGTTGCGGTGTCCAACTCAACCGCTGTGAAACTGCCCTTCGCCAACATGGCGTCCTCTTGAATTACAGGTATGGAAACTTCCCAAAGCCTGATGCTGGGAAGAGTTGAGTGTGCCTGCCCGCCCACTTCTCTCACCCATGGTCCTTGATGCTCAGATCCAAACTGTGCTCCTGCAAGGAGTCCTGACTGGTGGCAGATGACGATCCCATGGCCTCCGCAGGCTCCTGCTTCACCTGGACTGGATTGAACCGTCCGGGAGGTGCTGGTTGTCCATTCCCTGCTCAAAAAAGACACCAAAATTAAATGCAAAAAAAAATTTAAAGTGTAGGTCTAAAATGAGCTTACAATGGCAAATAAGTAAGTTAAATCATTGGCACCAGTGCGTAAATAGAAAAAGCAATGAAAAAGTGTGGGGGGAGGGAAGTACTGGGATTGCTGGTCAGCGTTTATTGCCAAGTTGACATGATGGGTTCTGACGTCCACTCCAGCGTGGAAATTCTTCAAGTGATAATTATTGCAAAATTATGTCAAAGTTGTCCAGGCTATGGGCCCTTTAAAGGAGAAGGGCGGAAGGAGCGTGGGGGAGACCTGATTCTCTGCACAAACTGTCATAACTAATTTGCGGGGCTGCCTCTTAAGCGTTTATTAAAGACTCTGTTAATGCTGAGGCAATGTGGCAGCTTTCGACTGCTAGTCAAGCCCCCTTCCTCGTCCCCAATCCCAGCGTTGCCGTAGCGACAGCGCTGGCCCGACACTGCGCCTGCCCAGCAGGAGCATCTGCCCCGCCGGGGCTATCGAAGGTGACAGCACCGGGACTGGTTCAAACTGCGCGACCTCCTGCCACCGCCCTCTCCACAGCCCCACAAAAAGGGGGAATGCTTCTGTTTAGGGAGGAGGTTTTAGTGCCGAGCCCATGAAAGAAGAATTCAAATTGAAGGAGGAGAGGAAAAGTAGAAGGAGGCCGGGGGCGGGGGGGGAGAGCGGGAAGAAGAACAAATTAAAGAAAAAAGAATTAGGAAAAACAGCAAAGAGAAAAGGAGGGAAAAAAAGTTGCTGACAGGAACATGTCTGCAGAGCTTTTTTCCACAATCCCCAAGTGACTAAAATATTAATTTACCCTCCGGCAGTACAGCTGACGGCGAGCTGCTTCTCAGACAGCAAGTGGCATTTTATTAAAAAATAAAGGAAAATAGTTCCCTCAATGACCTTTCACTGCTTTAGGAAACAATTTTTCAAACAATAATTTTAAAAGTATGTGAAAGTTTCCCTCCCTCTTTAATCAGATCACTTCCCTCTACTCCCCCGTTTGCTCTTGGGAAGAAGGGGCCGCTGGCAAGCGCTCCCATGCCCATGGGCCGGCAGCTCCGGGCTTTCCACACCCCAGGAAGGGGCCTGGGGACAGCCCAGCACTGCGGGTGCTTCCAGGCACAGCCACCCCTTCATGGCCCCTCGCTGCCCCCCAGGAGCTGACCATGTTCAGCAGACTGGGGAGGTTCCCTGCGCTCTCGTGGGAGCCCCACGTCCATCTGGCCCGGCTGGGATTGAGCTGTGACCTGCCTCAGGTCTCGGTGGCAGCAGCAAGAGCTCTGGGCTGCCCCAGGGGACTTCCTCTTCCCATCTTTTACCCCTCAGGTAGTTGCAGGGAGAGGGGAGCACAGCTTGCAGGAACTGACCAAGAGGAAGGTCCCATTTGTGGACTGTACCAACACCATCCCCAGACCCACAGCTGGGTCAAGGTCAACAAAGCTGAAGAACAGAACCAGCCCCTCAGATCAGAAAAGCAACTGGCCATGGGCTACAGGACCATCAACACTGGGCCCAGCTAAAGCTTGATGCAGTCTCAGTAGAGCCTGCAAGGATTGGCTAAGGTATTTTTTCTTCATTTCCATTTTCAGTACAGTGCCTCTCTCTTCTCAGCCTATAGCAAATTACACACAGCAACACTCTTCCTTCAGCTCTGTTAAGAGCCTACTCCTTTTGTGGGAAAAGATGTTTCTTGCCTCTCCTCTGGCCATGTGGTCAGAAGAAACCACAGGAAACCATGCCAAGACTGCCTTCTCCAAGGGTTAGCTAGACACCACCAAATTCGTTCTCCCACTTACGTTCCTTTACTATCCCCTCCCCAGCTGCAGTCCCATGGACAACTGTGTGACTTCTTATTCACTCTCCTCCAACTCATCAGGCACTGCTCTGCCTCCCACTGCTATCACAACTGATGAGGAAACTCACCTGCTTCAAGTGCCACAGAGGGCTTGAGTGCAGCTGCTGCCAGCCTGGCCATCATAGGAGAGATTAATCCCTTGCTAGCAGAGATCCTTTCCATTATAGAGGCTGCTGGAGCAGAAGAAGTAACCACTGGCTCACCAGATCCTGAAACTGCCTGGGATGAGGAATCTGTAGGAGCAGATGATGTTGGATTGGTGCCAGAAGAACCAGCAGTCATCAGATTAGCCGAGCTGGCAGGAAGTGGTGTAGAGACCCGACTGGGGATGATGGGGAAGAAGGATCCAGCTGTTCCAGGAAGTGCTGAGTTGGAGAGTGCCAGGGCCAAGGGTATATTGCTGGGAAGAGCCTGGGAAAGCAGGCCAGAGATCTTTGTGGCTGGTGTCATGCTGTTGGCAGACTTGGTGGCCTGTGAGGAAGCGAGCTCAGCCACAGAGGAGGGTGCAGCTGGGACAATGAGAGAAACGGAAGACTGTTGACTGGTCGGGGAGGCACTCAGGCTGGAGTTCTTGGAGCTCATGGCAGAGAAGTCAATAAGGTCATCGTTACTGGACTCCTCTTGCTCGTTATCCTTGGAGCCCAGGAGCGAGGCAGGCAGGCCCAGCACTCCTGAGCTCCGGATGTGTCGGCGCTCGTGTTTGCGTTTATGGGAAGTCATCTGGCTGGTGGAGGTGAAGGTGAAGCCACAGCCTGCCCTTATGCAGTGGAAGTGGTTGGTGGCCTTGCTGTAGACACAGCCCTCATACTTGCATTCCTCGTACTTGTAGAACTTCTTGAAGCCATCCTTGGCATAGGCATCATCTTTGATGTGGTAGCTCTTGTGCTTCTCAATGTCACACTTGTTCTTGAAGGTGAATGTACACCCAGGTCTCCTGCAAGAGCATCGAGGACAGGGTGGTTGGCTGTGTAGGCAGAGCTGCTGCCTCCTGCCTCCCTCTGGGACAAGGATTGGGGCTGTAAGGAGACAACCGCCCCAGCTGCAGAGGGGCTGAGGAGCTGTCTGTGGGATAAGCAGGGACACCACGGCGAGCAGATATGCTGCCATGTGGGAGAGCTGGGAAGCTCACTCCACTCTGAGGAACAGCCACATGAACATGGAATACAGGCACCCTCCACTCAAAGTTCCAACCAAACAGCAGCTAAAGGGGACTAAGGTACGAACTGTGCTTTTCTACTCTTCCTGAGAACATGAGAAAGCGAAAGAAGAGCAGTTGTGTACAGAAGGCTAAAGTCTGGCGCTAAAAGGGATGAGCTGGCTGGAGAGAACCCTCCCATGGAAGTGCCATTGGCAGTGTACTAATGGCCCGCTTCAGTAGCACTCTGAAGAGCACTGTGATCTCTTCCCCAATTCATTCTAGGCTCTACTTTCTAGCGGGTATTCTCTCCTGAGATCGTACTCCTGCCTTCAGAGTGGTCTGTGGCACGATCCTGGAAATCACATCTGCTCTGGTACATGAGTTCTCTCAGGAGCAGTACAGAGAAGGTCACAGCAGGGCAGATCGAGTCCCTGTGCATCCTCCTGAAATTATGACTTGGCAGAAGGAGGCAAACCGACCACACAGCTCTGAGGCAGGACTCCTCCCCTTCCCTGCTGTCTCACCTGCAATGGAAGTGAGTGGTTTTCTGCCCGTAGAACTGGCATTCCACAGTGCCACAGTCCTCCGTGGCACGGAACCGCTGGAACCCGTCATTGATGAGCTGTGTGTTCTTCTTGTGAAAGTTCTCGTGGGTCATCACGTCAGAGGTGCTTGTATAGACCTTGTTACAACCCACCTACCCCAGACCCAAAGAGGAGTCATCAGCACAGCGGTTTAACAGCCTGACATTATTGCCAGCAGCAACAAACACATGAGCAGCACACATACATTTAATAGTTCCATTTGTATGCTTCTCCTAGGGGTATTAAGTCATCACTTTAATTCCCAATCTAAAGACTGATAGAGCATAGAGCAGTTGTGAAAAAAAACCAAACCCAAACCAACTCTCAGGGCATGAAACAGTCAGAAAAAAAGGGAGGATTGGATGGATGAAACACCAGCTTGAGATAATCATGCCTTCTTGGGGAGGCAGCTAGTAGGGTTCCTGCTCTTAAAGAGAAAAGAACACTAACAGATGCTGTTGCTTTTTGTTATCTTGGAGTGACACAGAACAAAGAAGGATTTCATCTATTTGGGGAATACAAAACTGAGTGGGAATAAGTTATTTACTTCTTTAGTCCTGGGAGGTAAGGCATGCTGGTGCAACATGAGGCAAACCAATCTTTTGAGCTTGTAATAAACGGTTTCATTCTAGCAAATCTTAAACCCCATGTTCAGCTGATTTTAGCAAACTGGTGGCTTTTTTCCCTGTCTCTGTTCAAGACTCCCACTTCAATAATTTTAAACTTGTGCAGTGAACAGGAATGGTGTGACAAAGACGGAATGCTGAAAACCTGCCTTCCTCTGGGTAAAGCGGGGCAACTTTGCCATATTGAGTAAAAACCCACTGGAATCTGAAAACGTCCTCAGCCCTGCTGAGGGAGGATTTTTTTTCTTTTCTTCTAGCACAACATGTGCCAATGCCTGCACCATCTCAGAAGTGAAGAAAAGGAAAACACCACCCCTTAGTTCAGCCCAGGTTGATTCAAACAGGCAATAACAAAACCCATGACAAATACCCAGAGAAAAAAATAAAAAGGATCTCCAGCTATTTCCAATATAAAAGAGCCTCTCTCTCTCCACACTGACACCTTGAAAAAAGACAGGCCCTGCATGGCATTAAAAAAAAGAATTAAACAGAAACGTCCTTAGGAATAATTTGCAATGCAGCTCTTGGTGCTAAAGTCTAAAAAAATGTCAGTTTATATAAACAACTAACTGAATTTTATCCACACCAATTATGGACATAAAGAAAAAAACCCCCATGTGATGGATGGCACAAATTCTGCCATTTAAGCAGTATTTTCTTTAATTGGGAGTTTATATTCTGACACCTTTCCAGTAAGACACTGCTTACATGGGCATTACTTTACTGGAAGACAGTGGGCACAGGATGGAATTAGCCATATATAGTTGTGTAAGCAAGGGTCTCTACTCGAACTCGGAGTGACTTAAAGCTGAGAAACACTCCTCATACTCAAAAAAAAATCTAACAAATCCCACCCTGCTCAACTGAAGAAACTAAACAATCAGTATTATGGAAGTGTAACAGAAAACGTCCCCGAGAGAAAGACACATGAAGTCCCCAATTTATCAAAAGCTGTAAGCACTTGCTTCAACCAGCCCCTATTCAGGACTGAACTTGAGTGCATGCCTAACATTTAAGTATGTGCTTAAGCCCCATTGACTTCAGAAAGCTTACCTGACTTCAAGTTAAACATATGCTGAAGTCTATTCTAGCAAAGCATTTAAGCATGTGATTAAGGCCTTGTGACTTTAACTGGGGTCTTAAGCTGCTGGGACAGGTCAGGAAGTGAGCCTGACTTTTCAGACCAGAAAATCTGTCACCAAGGGCTGGCTGATCACTGTTTGGAACTGCAGCACATTCTCAGGGCAATGATTTAGACCGGAATTTACAATTCCAGTAAAACGAGTACAAGTCAAACCCTTGAACCCGAGGAATGATCAGGGTAAGACCCAAACAATGTGGTGTGTTCATGTCCAGGACAATGAAGGCATCACAGTGACATCTGTGCAGCAGCTCCAGCTCTGGCTACACTGCTGCTGAGGCTTGGCTGCCCCTGAAACACGGCTTCCAGCCTACACCCCACACCAGTGCCACAGGTGAAGGACACGGAGAACCAGGGGTCTGAAGTGTAGAAATGTGACATTAAGGTTTAATTACTTTAGAAATTGATTATGGAGGAAATTAACCCAGTGCTAAAGGGCAGATGTGTCACAGGAAAGTCTGGTTTCAAGGGAGGGACAGTGCAGATTTGAGTAGAGGCATTAAAGAAGTCCCTGAGTCTCAGACAATGGGACTTGCTTGAACAGGTAAAGCCCAAGACTGTGAGCAAACCTTGAGACCTGCTTTGCCTCACAGCACGGACAAGGCTTCTAAAAACTGAGAATGGGGCCTCCCTCTGCCATTCCCAACACCTGGCAGGACAAGTGCAGTGAAGACAGGCCATAGACTCATCAAAGAGGCTCCTGAATGAGAAGTGAGCAAGACCTATGAACGTTCCCCCTCTGCCTCAGAACAGCGCCTGGGCTCTCTGACAAAGGGACCATTGGGTGGCTGGAACTCACGAATCCTTCCAGACCATGCCAGAAAAGACCCAACTCACACAGCAGCTCCCGCTCTGCCGTTACCTGCATGCAGTGGTAGTGAGTGCTCTTCCCGTTCAGGTGGCAGCCGTGGTAATACACGCTGCAGTCGTCCAGAGGGCTGAAGCGCATGAAGCCGTGCTGCAGGGAGTTATCACGTTTCTTGTGCATGTTGTAATGCCGAATCACATCCTGTTTACTGGTGAATCTCTGCAGAGATACAGAGGCAGACAGTGAGACACACGTGATGCCAGTGGGTGAGTAATGCTGGGGGCAGGGTGGGTTTCTTTTGTTGTTGTTAATAAACTTATGGGACCAGGAGTTGAAAGCTCGGCAGTAATCACCCCAAGAGAATCAGATTAAAGAGGAATTGTGTGCATGTATCTTCTTGGTAAAGGCAAAGTAAATACACATGAAAAGTTCTAGAGTAAACATGACACTGGGGTGATGCCCAGCATCGGCTCCCTGCAGCTTTAAGATTGCAATTCTTCTAACATAATTTTAGCTGCTACTATCTCAAGAAGTGCTATAGTTAGAAAGCAAACCAGTGAACTGAACAGCGAGTAATCCAAGCTTCCAAGTCGCTCACTGCAGTGGTTAGCAAGACACTGACTGCCACATTCACGTCGGACTGGAAACCAGGAAAAACCCTTTGCTCTTTTACACTGTCTTTCCATTCTAAGTCTCTTGTGTACCCTACAAGGCAGGATGGCTTTATCAGGAAAACAGGGACACAGAACTTTCTTCAAGTCACAGAAAAAGATGGTAGTAGACTCAGAGCTAAATCTGTATGACCAGAATATTTTTTTCATCCTTTACCTGTTTGAAGCAATGAAGGGGTACCCCACTGTCAGAGCAGGCTAAGTGCCTTTAAAATGAAGCTTTTCATTTCTATTTCCCACAGACATCAATATTTACCACTGAAGGTGAGAAAGTAAATCTGATTTTTTAAAAAAGAAATCAATATCCATTTATTTTGAGCAGTAATTGAAAAGGCCTGTATTCTAATGTTTAACAACTTTTCTAGTCTGCCTCATAGGAAACAAATGATTATTGCTTCCACTCTTTCCTCCTATAATATCAATCCTGATCAATCTCGTTGGTATTGGCACAGGAATATATGGATATAGATTTCAACTGAAATCCCTTGGAGGCGGGAGGTATGATTTCCCAGGGCATACATACAGGATTGCTATTGCCAATCATTGTTAATTTGTGCCCACTTATTACAGAGCGTTACTTATTCTAAAATATATCTCAGCCATAAAATAATTTGCATTTTAAAAAGCAGCCTAAATCCTTATTCCCTGCGAGACCAGACAGCTCCTTTGCAAGCAGCTTCCAGACTCCTTAGGAAATAATCATGAGGCCAATCATAATAATAGGTTTTTCTGGTTTTCCATCCTTTGTGTTTCTCTCTTTCTGGTGCAGGGATATCTGTGTCACAGCTGGGATAGACTCATCTTGGTTACTCGATGCTGGGCTAGAAGGACCAGTACGAGCATTCCGGAAAGAAACTCTCCTTTGATCAATAGAAACCCACAGCCAAGCCCAGCAGCTCCAGATCAACTTCCTCTGCTGTGGTCAGGCTCATCCTCTTGAGACCCAAAGGTCTCCTAGGGCAGGGCTGAAGTTGTGTCTGGTGCATGGCAGAGGCAAACTCTGGGATTCCCGCTCACGCATCAGCCTGACCACAGAAATGCCAGTGTCAAACTCCTGGACCTGGGATAAGGGTAAACAAACAGAGCACGTGACCTGCTGGCTTGACGTGCATACCCTGGCAATTCTCCCAGCAATTACAGCATCTCTCCTGCCCCCGCGCCTTCCGCACAAATCCCGCACTGCCGCTGGTCTTGCTGCGTGTTTTGTTGCAGGAACTGCTGCTACAAAGTCACTCGGGCAGCAGGAGGGAAAGAGACAGACTAACAGATCAGCATTCCCTGGTTTCAGGCACAGTTTGTAACACAGCACAATTTATGCTCTTGGTGTTTCACTGATATAAATGTGGAGTAGTTCCCACTGACTTGAGCTGATCTATATTCTGCTCTTTGTCGTAGCAGTCTGAGTTTGGTTAAACGCTGTTAGATTGAGTTAAATGGAGCAAAATAGGGTTCCATTACATTCAGAACGTTTCCTGTCCTCTTTCAGAGCAGCGAAGTGAAAAGGGACGTGCATGCATGTGGGAGGAAAGCACAGGAGGACACACACTCCCGCCGTGTGTCCGGGGAGCCGTGCTGGGAAGTTTTGAGCATTGTTCTACCTGGTAGTTGCACTCTGGGTCAAGGCAGTGGTAATGCTCTCTGTACTGGTACGCGCAGTGTATGTGTCCACAGTGCTGACTGCCAGAGAACCTGAAACAGGAGAGAGGGAGACAGAATAAACCCCTGGCCTGGCAGCAGTGCCTGGAAGCAAGGTACAAACAAAGTCCTGTTCCTGCCTTCATCTCACATGTTTATGGCATTAAACCCCACCTCCTTGATCCCCTCAAGGATGGTGACCCTCTCGCCTCCCCTTGTTTATTTGTCACTATTTAAAGGTGCTTCTTGAGCCGGATCACTCGGGTCTTGTACATCCCTAATCTGTCTTTCCTCTTGGAATTCGTCTCCGTTATCTAAGTTGTTTACTTGGGGAAGCATAAGGAAGGAGGGTTCCTTGAACTCAACATCACACAATTCTAGAATGGAGTTTAGATATCACACCAGCAAGTTTCAAAAACCTCCCATGACAGAAGGAGACAAATAAATGTTGGGCAAATATAGATTCTAAATTTTTAGTATAAGCCCATCTAGTAGGACCTCAGAAAAGTTGCACACAGCAGATTTGAAAACTCCTGACATACAGGGCGGCAAAAAAGACCAGAAAGACAGAAATGCCATGTAATACCTACATACAAACAGTCAGTACACAGAATTTATTGACTGACAGACACACCAGGAATTGGCACAAGGGGATGATCCAGTAATGGGGTAATCAGAGCAATGAACTCCCCTGTGTATATTCTAGGGGACCCTAGAAGAGCTTGAAAGGGAAAAGCAGTGGAGAGAAGGGGACTCAGAGGGGAAACATTCAAAGATAAAGTACCATCTGCTCAAAGGTTCCTCAAAGGTTCCTCACGTCACAAGTGCTAAACACAGCAGGAGTGCATACGATAAAGGGTATGGGAAAGAAATGAGGAAGGGCAACAGATAAAAAGGGAAAACGAGAGGAGTGAGGGTGTCCTGGGGCAATCGAGGAATGGGGCAGGAGCAGGGAAGATTATGGATCATCATAAGGTGAGGTAATGTGAGGCTACGGGATACAAAAAGTCTGGATGAAAAGCAATACTAAATAAGGCCTTTCTGAAGCACAGAAAGGAAGAGGTCAACTGTGGAGACAGCAGGGCCTCTAGGAGATGGAAAGGGGACTTAATTGACAGAAAAGATAGACATTGCTAAAAAATTAAATGACTTCTTTGCCTCAGCATTCACAAAGGGAGACAGGGACAGATGCCAGGAGCAGACATGCCTTTCCCTGGGGAAGGAGAAGAAATACTGCAGGAAATCAGGATCACGTCAGAACAGGTGATTGAGAAACTGGAACAAACCTCAGCAGCAGAGAAGAAACAAACCGCAAGGCAAACAGCAGGGCTGGCTGCACAAACAAAGGTGTGGAACTGAGAGCAGAGGAAGAGATTCCTGCTCAATGCCTGGGCAACTGCTAGGCTTGTCCAGGGCAGCTGCCAGAGCCACCGTGGCACTGACCAGGGACATGTGGCTCCACAGCACATGTAACCAACTGGTCCTGCTGGGCCAGGGCTTTATGTCAGCAGCACCACCAGCAGCCCTTCAGGGAAAGAAACTGTCTTGTGGGAAGCTCCCTCCCTATTCCACTGATGTGATGGGGAAGAAAGAGCAAAGGGCTGTGCAGGGCTGGAAAACTGCAGTGAAGGCCAGGCAGAGAGAAGAGGTAGATATAGACCTTGCTGACAAATACAAAGCACTTCAAAATATTATCAAAAACGAGGATGCAAAAGGACCAAAGATCCCAACTGGAGTAAAAGAAGGGCCAGACACCAAAGAGACCTGACTCTAGAGATGAGTTACTTGAAACATCCCAGCAGGAATAACACACGGGCTCAGTTTTAGAAACAACAGCTAAACAAGCACTCCAGCACTTCCAACTCCTACCCTCCTTTCCACATGCCACAGAAAGATGTGTGTGGTGTCTACAGCACAGGAAGGGAGAGACCAGTATTCCACCAAACCGTGTGCTGGGGAAGGAGGGAAGTGGCAAACCCAGCACGAACAGGAAATTCTGCTCATTCGGTGTGCAAGGTCGGGCTCCTAAAGGGTTATATTATCCTGTGTTTCTTCTGACACTTGAAACAGTTCAAAGCTATTAATTTTTAAAGCCCAGCATCTGTTTAGGTTTTTCATAACAGGAAAGCTTACACACCACACACTCACTTACACGCGCACATTTATACGCACAAACTCCAGAGTACATCAACATCCCCCTGAATTTACATGGACGTACCCACAAGGTCCATGCACACCAACAGACACAAACACACACATCTGAGACAGGAAAACTCACAGACCATCTCATCACACTGATACACAAACCCAAACTCCTAAGTTGTCCATATAGGCACGTAGATTCGTTTGCACAAGAACAACCCACTCCCTCTTCCCTTACTTTAATTTTATTTTTTTGGCCAGAAAGAACTAGTCTTGATCTGGCAAGAGTTGATAAATAAATAATAATAAAAATAATAAATATAGAAGTCAGCATGCTTAGAGAGTGTTTACAGACTCATTACTCTGTAACGATGATGTGAAAGAAGAAAAAAAAACCCACCCCAACTACAAGGGGGGAGGAAACCCACACAGAAATAAATATTTAAGCAAGTGCTGCCAGAAGCACCATCTGCTGAGGCACTAATAATAATAATAATAATAATAATTTTTTCTGTGGTCTTTTTTTTTTTTAATTATAAATATACAGGGGGGAGGAGGGGGAAAAACAACCCAACCCAAACTAGCTAAGTAAGAGGTTTTGTTTTGTTGTGTGAGAGAATGGATTATCCCTGGGCAGCTTTTGGCAGTGGCTTTAGCAAACTCATTAAGCTAATTATGCAGTACAGACATAAGAGTGTTGTGTCTCTTCTCCCCCCACCCCTTTATTTTAAGGCTTTAAACTGTTTTTAAAAATGTGTGTAAATTGAAGGGAAATGGCTGTGCTGCCAACGAGTGGCTTGCGGAGACTTCTAAGCAGGATGTGGTGCCCCTGAGGCAGCTCCAGAACCTCCCTGAGCCACCTGCCTGACCCAGGGGAAGGGGCTTGCACAGCTCCACAAGCAGGGGATGTTGCTGAAGTGTTTACACAGCTCTCTACTTGAGCCGGGCATGGGGGACAGAAAGGTGCCATCTCCTCTCCCACTGCAAATAAAAGGATGCTGCTCCTTCCGCCCCATGCAGAGTGGTTTAAACCCCTTTCCTTCCTATATTCCAAATACTCTGCTACTGTACTCTCCCCTGACGCAGTGAATTCCCACATGCACTTGAGGCATTTCTGATGGAGGAGCTGCCTGTGGAGAACTGCCCTCTCTTCCCATGGGGTCTTCTGCCCTTTTCTCCTACATCTGGGATTTGGGCAAAACGAAGGAAAGGAAGTCAGCTCTCATTCCACTCTCGAGCTAGGAGAGTGCTGTTCCCACTCTTTTCCCTGCCAAAATGCTCCCTTCACCTTCCTAGCAGCTGACTGTCTCCCACAAGGAGACTCTCTATAGGCTCTGGTAAGGTAGAAAAGCACAGTACACATTCCCTTCCCCTCTCGTTAATAACTCCCCGAGTGCTGGTGGGAGCAAACCCTCCATTTTTTTTCCCCTGGACAGAAGTGTTTGCTTATTTCCCTGCCTCGTGTCTGTCAAAGGGGATACAAGGGGCTTTCGTTGGGAGCTTTCTCACAGTAGAGCTGCAGAATTCAAGAGGCTGGGGGCAAAACCTTTACACCACGAGCTCTAATCCAGGCAAGTGGTTTGCAACAATCTCCTCTGTCCCTCTGGCTCTTGTGGCATTTCTCTGTCTCACCACAACAGCCCTGGGCTCCCTCTCAGCATCGCTGTCCTGACCTAAGCATGCCCACAGCTGTGATAAGGTGCCCTACTCTGCACCTGATTCAGTGACGGCTTCTCAGACAAATGAGCTGCAAAATTTTCTAGGATAAACATCCTGTGCTGATGCCTAAACTCAAGTCACTTGTGAATTTCTCCAGCCTAGATTCTCAGAGGTGAGATGTTCTCTGCTTGCCTCCTGCAGGCACTGCACATGGTAGGGGAAAAAGGCAGTGGACAGAAAGAACAACAGTCAAGAAGCAGAACTCCTATTTAAATCCTGGGCTTCTTCAGTGAAGCAGTTTTCCACTATTTGTCACAAAGTCTAACAGCTCCAGGGAGCTAAGCATGCCCTTGGCATGACTGTACCTCTCACAGCTACTGCTCTCCCAAGCAGGGTGGCAGAGCAAGTACAGATGCCATAGGAAATGGAAGTGCCAATGGCTGGCTTAAACACTTGATCCAGACAAGACCTTGTCTCTCCCACCACCATTCCACCTTCGTGCTTCCAGCCCTCTCCCCAGGAAAAGTCAAGTGTTGCCTACCTGGCAATGTACTTCTGGTAAATATTTACGTCTTCGCTGACGGCTGGTTTGTCAGTGGGTAATCCATTCCTAATGAGAGACACACAGGGCAGAGCTGGTTAGCAGGAGCAGGATACAGCCTAAACTCCTTGTTTCTCTCACCCACCACTGACAGATCAGGAGAGAGGGCCCAGGGAAGGGTCCCAGGAAAGACACCCATAAGTTTAAACCCTCTCCCCTTGGCCCCTCAAATCCTGTACCTTCTTCAGCAAGGGAAACACACAGGCTGCCCACCACCCTTCCTGCATGTTCCCTCTTCGCAGGACTCAGTGCAGTTTGTTGAAGAAACCGAGATCAACCACAAAAACCTGTTTCTACAGAAAAAACTAAAAACCCGTACACAAAAAAGTGATGGCCACATGCAAACAAAACCCTCTCTGAGGCTCCTGGCAACACTGCCCTTGTGTGCACAGCAGCTCTGCCTCTGGCTCAGCTGTAGGAGAAGAGTCTCTGTGCCAGCCATGTTAGGAGCTGCTGCCCATTTCCTGTGGCCAGCAGCCTTGGTGGGCTATGACCAGCACCGGAACCGTGGCTCCAGCCTCCGGAGAGGGCTTCAAATGCCTCTGTTTCACAGATACCCCAAAACTCCAACAGACAGATATTTCTGTATTTTAATCAATGAGAAAACCAATCCAACTATCACATACGCCTGGATTATTTTACATCATTAGGAAGGAGACAAAAATAACATCCTTAGTGAGTTCGGGAAGAGGGAAAATGAGATGCAGGGCCGGACTCCAGCCTACCCAAGAGACAGGGTCACCCCAATGCACCCCCAGACAGGCTGCACACCATCTTCTTTGTGTGCTTTGCCTGCGCCCAACCTCCACCCCTCCTCCTGACAGCTCTGCACCCTGGTTGAAACAAGGACACTTTCGCACAGAGTTCACTTGCAGGTAGATGAGTTCAGGGCAGGTTAATGGCATTAGATGTAAGAGTGTTTAAACCCATGGCAAGGGTGTATGTGCAGATGTGTGAGAGTAAAGGGTAACTCTTGCCAGGTTATTGAACCCAGTGGGGACTGGGAATGGGAATCCATGGCCCAGATACCAGTCAGCACTTCCTTCAGCAGCACAATTAACAGACTGCTGTCTTTTATCATGGAAGCCTGTGTCTAGTGAGCAGCCTGAAGGAGAAGGGATCAGAGCCCATTCTGTACTGCAATGTGTGATCAGGACATGGCAAGGCCAGGCTGAAGGCCCTGGTCACCTCCATTCCAGCTGCAGCCCCATCATGACGCCCCAGCAGAGGAAGTCCTGTGGCCAGAGGTGCCACAATCACCATGGTGCTGGCAAACCCACATCTGGCAAGAGGCAGGAAATGAGCAAGAGAAAGGAAATCAAACTGGGATCCCAGTGCAATACCACAGCAGATAAGAGGCTTGCAGCCCTTCAGGCACAGCTCCAGTGACTGAACTCCAGGCAGCTGAGTGTTCTGAAGACACTTCAGGCACAGAGTCTCAGGCCAATCACAGCAAGACACTGTCTACAGGACTATTTACAACACATTTTTAAGCTTTTTAAGTGTTTTTAAGTAACAGGAGTCCCTGACTGCATCTGGAGCATGTATGGGTTCATCCTGAGCAGGACCTCGAGCGGACCCTGAGCATTCTGGGCAGATGCAAATGTTAACAATCCTCTGCCCTTTCCCACACACCTTTACCATGGAGCTCCCAGTCTGTCTGCAGGCAGGTCATAAACAAGCATCTCACATGGAAGACAGGTACCACTACATGGCTCTGCCTTCCGCGTGGGGAACATGGAAACAGGGAAAGTGGGTGATTCAGACCTTGCTGGGACTGCAGAGAGATTCAAGCGGGGATTCAGCCCAAGGTCTCCTAGGTCCACATACCAAATACAAAAGAGTCTTTCCTCACCAGAGGGCCAAGCAGTAGGTGTGTGTGATGGCACAGAGTGCAGGACAGAAGGCCCTGGACTTACTACAAATGACCCCGTGGGATTCACAGCTCACAACAGCCCCAGGTCCACAGTGAGAAACAAGTAAATCCAAACCATGACAAGAAAGCAGAGAAGTCTTTCCCTTCCTCCCTGCTGCAGCCTGACAAACATATGTGTCTCTTCTACAGCTCCCACCTCTGGAAGTCATATTAAAAAGTAATCCAAGGTTTGGCAAGGCCTTCGATACCTCCATTCAGTCAATGGCATCACTGCAGAGACTGCTAGCAACGTATGTGTAGGAGGTTATTAGTGGTAATTGGGCTAATGAGTTTGCCCAGTCTGAGGGGTAATTGAATCACCTCTATTTGTGTAAGCAAATTGAGAAGACACAGGCCTGGCTCCACAGAAGTAGGTATATGCCTAACTCGTAGGAAAATTGATGGGAATTAGGCACCAAAATGTCTTCTGAATTCTGGGACAACCAAAAAGCCGTATCTTGCTAACAGTAAAGTCTGCAGAGTCATGCCTTTGAGTTAAATGGAAACAAGAATCAGGTTCTCCTACAGACACATCTGGATGCCTGGGAAACCAGAGGAAGAAGAAAGTAAAGTAATTCCAACCTCCAACCTTAGAGTGCTGGCAGCACCATTTTCCCTCCTCTTTCATTTTAACATATGAACTCAGGAGCTACTGGACTCCAGATTCATGGCTATGACTGCTGATGGCAGATCACATCCTTAGTGCAAATAAAATAAATAATGTAAGGTGTAACAGAGGAGCAGACACTTCAACAGAGAGCAAAGAGAACCATCCCACGAACAGTGAGGTATTTACCACTGCAAGAACTTGGAACTGCCCACTGAACCACACACAGACTTCAGGTATGATCCCCCACTAACACAACGATAGAAAAAGTGGGAGGACACTTACTTTACTGTAGAGACTGTTCCAGTTGTGATGGAGTCTGTCTTGGAGAAAGTTGATTTCAGGTACTCAGGAGTGTTGAATGGCAATGAGATGGACTGCTCTGGCCCGGCCACAGGGGTGCTGCTGGGGGTACTGGCGAGGGAAGCAGGGGCCAGGCTGGGGGCTGGAGCTTTTACTGGAGCAAGCTTCTGAATGTTCCTCACATCATACTTGGAAGGCCGGCCTACCTTGCCTGTCTTGAAGGCGATGGCTCCTCCCATATCTGGGCTTCCTTCTCCAGGCTTGAAAAGGTGCAAGTACTTGACGTTTTCTAGGTCATACTTGGAGGCCTTCTTGTAAGTGTTGCCATTCTGTGGTCTGATGCTCTCACCCGTCTTCAGCTTTTGAATGAAGAAGTCATATTTGGAGGCCCGTGACATCAGGCCTGGCATCTGGGAACTGCTGGGAGAGGGCAGTGGCAGGATGGTGGCTTTGGTCTCCGTCAGCATGGAGGCGTCTGGACCTGGCACCCGAATGGGCTGTGCCAGCACTGAGGAAGGTTCTTTGCCCAGCTTGGAGCCCAGCTCCTCAGATTTGGCCAAGTGCATGGGCCACGACAGCTGCTCTCCAGCTTTCAGTTTGCGGATGTACTCCTCGTACTTGGAGAAGCGGGCTCGTTTGCTCATGGCATCTTCCCCGGGGAGAGAGGCAACAGTTGCAGTGGCCTCTGAGGTAGCAGCGTTCAGCTTGTCGAAGCTGATCTTGCGGGCCAGCTCATCCCGCATATTCTGGTCGTCGTAGCCGAACATGCCCAGGAACTCGTTCATAGTGGTGGCGGCGTAATCCTGCAGCGATGAAGCTTCCCCTGCACAGAACCAGAGGAGAGAGTCACACAAGGCACTGATTCCTCTTCTCCTCCCATACCAGCACCAGTAGCAGGGGTGGGGGGAGGAAGGGGAGAGGGGAACATGATCTACAGACGTTTGGCTCACTTGTTAGGTTTTATGACTCTTAAATTAATTTGTTTAAAAAAAAAGTAATTAATACTGGGGTAAAATAAAAAGAGTTCATCAATGCCAGGAAAATCAATTTCCTAAATGTTCTAGCCGATGGCTTTTCAGTACATTAAACAAAGTTTCATAAATGTCTCTGCACTCTTGCCTTGGCCTAATATGAAGAAAAAGTAATTTTACTGGAAGTGAGACCAATGCCAATATGCCGAGGTTTGTACAGATCTGTCCTTGTGTATGTTCCTGTATGGAAGGAGGTGCACAGAGGATAGATGGCAGCATGTGTAAGGGGAAAAACCCAAGTGAAAATGTTGTGTGTGTTGGTGAAGAGCAGGGCTGAGAGCAGGCAGGGTAGCACGGTGTGAAACACAAGGGAGACGGGCAATGCAGTGTATGGGGTGGAGCAGGAGGAGGGCAGAATAGAACAGAGCAGAGAGGAGGAAAGCAGCTGAGGTGGAGATGAACCAAGGCAGGGGAAGGGCAGCAAAGGCTGTGTGCATGAGAAGCCTGGCTGTGAGGAGTGGGGGAAGGAGTGAAGAAGGCAAGACAAAGACAGCACGGTTCCCATCACACTTGCAGTCCTTCCCTTCCCGGTCAATTTTGTAAGGGTTCACTCAGCTTGCTCTCTCTCCTCCTCCTCAATCCCTATGACTGGACAGCTACTACTTGCCGTGTGTAAAAGTGCCCCAGGCCAGTGAACGCTGTGGAAACCTACCGGCAGCCTCCTGAGCAGCCAGAAACAGCTCCCAGTAACACCAGGCAAGGGGAAAGTCCACACAGGTGAAAAATAGGTAAGGAACAGCCTTCTCTCCATCAGGGTTTGGACAGAGGAGAGACAGCTGTTGTCCTGATGTGGGCCCCAGGGAGTGGGAGAATGCCAGTGCTCTGGAGCATGGGTTGGGGAAGGGGCAGGATAGGGTTGATTCAGGACCTGAGCCTGATTACAGGGAGGAAGAATGAGCAAAAGCCATTCTTCCTTGGGTCTCTCCCTCCCTTCTTCCCTCCCCTACTCCCTCAGGCAGTTTCACAGGCCACCAGGATGGGAAGAACACACATCTGGAGGTCACCCAATATCAGTGTAAAGGAGGAAATAAAGACTGCTCTGACGTGCCAGCTTGGACTCATTTAGGTTTCAGTCTGACACAGCGCTCCTCCTCCTCTCCCTCTTGCTTTCTCCTGCAGAGTAAAGATTTACTGTGTGCAGGAGTCCTTCAAACCTCCCTCATCATCTTTACTAAACTCTCATTCTGGCTCTCATGGGCAAGCACGCTCCTTCCCAGGCAGCCAGCACAGGGAGGTACACTGGCAGCAGATGGGAAGTTCTGGGCACGGGATCCCCCTCAAAACAAAACAACACTGCCTTGAAACACAGTGGAAAAGGAAGGCACCGAGATACAGACACAAAACAGGTCAGCAGATCCGAAAGATCGCTAAGATGTGGGGGATCTGACAGCCAGTGATGCCACTCACACAGGCAGGCACGTACGTGAGAGCATTTCCGTGCACACGAGAGCCTGTCAATGAGCACAGCCCAAGTTCAATAGCCATCAGCTCCCACAAATCAGTTTTCACAGGACTCTACAGAGGAAGAGACTGCCTGCGACGGGCACTAAATGGGCAAGACCATGAAGGTCACATTCCTGCTCCAGGATTGCCCGGAATAGCTGTGTTGCTGCAGCAGAAATGCCGCTGTGCTGGTTCCCTGAGTACGTGGTTCTGGGGGAAGGCGATGTGGAGAACACGCCTGGAGACTGCAAGGCGAAGGACAAAGCCACACCTGCTGGGATGTGGTTTAGCCCAAAATGACCTTCCAGTTCCGGGCACTTAAGCCCAGCATTCTGCATGGGATTTGGGATGCCTGACTCCAGAATAAACACCCCGTTAGTCACAGACTGGGTGGCAATGCCCCTGCATTGCCAGGCTCAGGGTGCCGCACAACTGCATGGGTCGGAATTAATCTTACAGGATGTTAAGTGCAGAACCATTCCCCACTGGGTCCAGTAACAAAACCTGCCTGAAGGACAACTTTATCTTTCACACACAGCATATTAAATAATTTCATTCTGCTTTAAAGCAGTTCTGTTTTTTCCTTTCCCCACCTCCATTTCAGTGTAACCCTGAGACCCAACAAAAGAGAATGAGCCCGTGAAATCCCTACTGGGTCTAACAATTTCTGGTTTCTGTTCAATCTGCTTTCCCTGTTCTGCTTTTCCTTTCTTTTTGGCCCTGTGAAACAACCCCCAGCATCCCTCATAAGGCCCTGATTTCTAAGCACGGCACAGAAGAACTCTAGCCAGCCTGTGTCAAACTGAAGGGGCAAAAAGAATACCACAGTGAGGATCTGACATGAAATTAAACTATTAAATGTGATTTTTACTGGTTTTAACCACTGCCCTGAAAATCAGCCAGTGTGTCCCATCTTTGAGCTATACCTCAACTGGTGTAAGGAGTTAGATGTAAAATCCAAGCCTAAAGGAAAGGGTGGGGGGTGGTTCAGAACTTCTTTTGAGCCTTGTGACTTCAGGTTTCACTATCATGGATTTAGTCCCCAAACCCACCTTGAATTCTGCTTTTCCTTTGCTCAGATTTGGTTCCAGATGATCACAACACCCTCCCTGATCAACAGCTCTGCTGGTGCTGCTCAGTCTTTCCTCATCCACACTTGAGACAAAGCCCCGGCCAGTTCCCACTGCTCCCTGCCAGCTTTACTCATCCAGCATGAGCCCAACATGACCCCAACACATCCCCTCCAGTTCAGACAACCTGCACTTAATTGCTCAGGCACCCAACATGAAGGGCAGAGGCTCTTTCAGTGGAGGCACCTCACAGAAGGGAGCTGGCTCACCAGAAGGACACTACGAGACTCAGCCACCTCACTTCACATAAACTTTCAGACAACTGTGAAGAAGTAATTAACATTATTTAATCGACAGAAAACCCTCCTCATATCCACAAACAGACAAAACTGAAGCAGGACAACAGCTGGGAAACACATCCCTGTGAGGAGTCCTGGAAGCCACAGGAAGCATTATCCCTGTGTTTTCCTCTCCCTTCCCTGCACCGCATTTTTCTCTCCTTTCCTGTGTGATAATAAAGGGCTCCCTCTCCCCTTGCGGCTGCTCTCCATTTGTGGGCATTGTCAAAGAGCAGAGATCTGTGTGTCTCAGAGCAGCTATCATATCACAAAGGATCCGAAGCTAGCAAAAAAGGCGCTAAAAATAGCCTGCAGCAGCACACTATATATGGAAGGAAAAGCAAAACAGCCCAAATGGAGTGCAAGGTCTGGATACTGGGGGATGGGACATCCCAGCCACTGATCTGTCCTTTATTCTGCTTGGGAGGGAAAGCACGTAGACTTGGGGGATAAAGGATGACGAGCAAGAAACTGGCACTTGGCATGTACCTTCTCCTAAGTGGAGGCTCCCCAAGAAATTACGAAGAGAAAACCCTCCTGGCTGAAAACAGGGCCAATGATATTCCAAGAGACTTAGCCAAGAAGCTAAGAAAAGAAAGGCAGACCTGAGAGCTTGCACAGGGGGAAGCTCCTACAGACTACTTTAGCCCACTATGCAACAGACAAAGTAAAGAACATGTGTAGGAAAATCTCCCTGGGTATGTGTGCGTCAGTGAGCGACTGTGGAATGGGATCTGTGTCAGAGACTGCACTGAGAAATCTCATGGCTATATTTAAATGTGCACAGAGAAGCATGGGCTGGTCAGTGGGCAGGAGAGGGTGCCTGAATGAATGAGGAAACATATCTGCACGTCCAGATCAGCTTCTGACACCCATCTCCTGACAGACACCAGCTTTGTGACTCCTGAATGTGCTTCCCAGCTGGACCAGGGAGGAGGCACACAGCGCAAGATTGAGCACTGACTCCTTAGCCCAGTTTTGCCAAGGGGAGGCTCAAAAAGAAACTCTGTCTTGTTTCAAAGCATGAGGCTTAAACAGCATTAACCGAGTCTCTGTGACGTTCTGACTGAGGCACAACAAGCCTTGCTGTCTGAGCGTGGAAGGACACAAAGGTGGCCAGGATTTGGCAACAGACCACAAGAGCTGCTGGTGGAAGAGATGGGCAGTAGCTGAAGCCCCATAAAGGGGACAACGTGTGCACACACCGGGAAGCAGGAACCCTTCTTATCCCCACAAAATTAGGATCACTTTTCCCACTGACCAAGAAAGCCTGTTAGATGTAGGATTTAGTTTCTGCACGGCTCCTGCTTTTCACACAGGTTTCCAGCTGATCCAAATACGGGCTCAGTTTTGAACACTGCTCAGCACTGCCAGCTCTGTACCCTCTGTTCTCGCAGTGAGCAACTGGTGCCAGAACCTTCAAACAAGGTTTCTGTGATGACTCCCCCAAAGCCACTGTGACTGGGAGGGCAGAGCTGTATTCCTATCTGACTCCTGCTACCTCCCCACTCCCACGAAAATTCCCTCCTTTTTGACAGAGGAAGTCCCAAATCTCACTGGAATAAATTTAGCTCACACCCAGTAACAACAGGTCTTGAGAGGACTTGGTGATGAACAGCTTAAAATTAATTTCCTGAACACTGACAGAAAAAGTAAAGGAAAGGAAAAAGCAAAGGAAAATAACTTTGTCCTTTCCAAAGCAAGGGATGTTTCTTGGGCTTTCAGAGAAATGTTGCAAATGACATTCGTAACAAGGTTCTTGAAGCAGACACTCAAGACGTGGCAGCACGTCTGTTTGCAAGTCGAATCCCACACGGCTGTATATGTAAACTGGACCCCTCATGTGCCATTACCCACCTTAGACGTAAATGAAGCATCAGCCCCCTCCTAACAGTTACCCATTTTTGCATAATCCTTTGATAATATAGCCCTGCAAAGGTATTTTACTGAAATTTCCTACCCCAGCGAGAAACCTCAGCTCCTTTTCATCTTCCCCAGTTTGGTAACATTTTTTTTACATTTAAGTTCCCCTCCTTTTAGTTTTCACAGCAAATAAAAGCTGCAAATGGCGGGGTGGGGTGGAGTGGTGTGAATTAAAGCAAACTAAAAACAGAGTCCAGGCACAATCACCTTGTGTCTGGGAACGACAAGGGCTTTCCTATCAAAGGAAACTGAAGGTCACACTTTTCCTCATTGATCTTGCAATGTTTGTTAATTACTCTGTCACTGATGTGGCGAAGGATAATTAAACAGCTCTGTTTATATCTTATATGCATAATTATGTGCGCTGCCACTGAACTCGTGAAGACTAGAGAATGTGCCTCTCCAGAAGGGGAACGGACAGACGAAGATGAGTTTCAGCTGCATTATTAAGAGGAGGAGGAAAACATGCGCGCACACAAAAGGAGGAAAGTTTGATGGATTCACAAAGTGCTGAGATCAGGGGAGGGGTGCGTGCAGGTGGAGCAGATTAGGGGAAGAGCTTTCAATTACAGATCCAGCCCAGCTGAGTGACAAATAGGGAGGGAGCTGCTCTGCCCTAATGCAGAGAATTCAATTCACCCAAAGCTTTTACCGAGGCTTAGCACTCGCACACACCCCCAAAGCAATCTGGGGGAAACCTGGGTATCAGAAAGGGAGCAAGAAAGTCATCTGAGGCTTTCCCCAACATCTCTTGTCGAACACAGCTTTTGAATAAACCACAAAAATGAAGCTGAAGGAAACTGAAAATAGGAAATGCACAGCCTGTGGGAGAACACACAGGGTGGTGAGGGAAACTGAGGTTTGGGAGTGGCATTTCACCAGCTTGATCCCGAGCTCAGGGTGGGCAGAGCTCAAGGACTGGGCCCCTCATGAGGGGGGGCAACACCACGACAAGCATCACCTCAGCCCCTCCTGAGGGACCATGTAGCAGCAAGAAGGGATCACATTTGGTGTTGGCTCTGTAGGGGCTCTCTGGGGACCATCCCAGCCTTGCCCTGGCTCGGTTTGTCTTTCCCACAGGCTCCCCCCGGTCCAGTCCAGTCCCTGAAGGAACACCTTGGCGGCCACTCCTTCCAGAACCTTCATCCCAGCGACTGCTCCCATCCTGCCCAGGTGCGGTGCAGCCCCACTCCGCAGGTGGGGCCATCCCGTCCCGGGGCCATGCTCGGTTCACCCGAGGTCCTGCAGGCTGGGGCTCAGCATCTCAGCTTAGGAGCTGGGGAAGGGGCTGCCCTGCCAGAGTTCCTGGCCCTCCCTCAGCCCATCCCGGGGCTTCCACCGGCAGTCACCACTAATCAAAGCGCCGCGTGTGGCCATGAGTGTGCTTACACAACTCAGCCAGACACCCTGCGGAATCCACCTGGGATCTCTCTGCTTCTCTTCCTCTTCATGGGAGTACAAGATGGGGGAGTACACCACAGCTGTGGCCATCTGAGTGGTGTGAAGGAGTCTGGAGGGGGAGATTTGCACTACCCAGGGATTCGTGGTCTGTAAAGAACCATCCAGCCACGTCCAACCTCACCCCACCCTTCTTGGGATGAAGAGACTGAGCCAGAGGCAAACTCTGTACGATCCCAAGAGCAAAATGACAGGCCTCTGTGAGGGGATCAGGGCTCTCACCCTTCCCCTTGGCTGCCAGGTGCTGCAGGACCTGGCATGGACACAGAAAACGTGACTGAAGCTGCCCTGCATAAGGAAGTGGAGGGGACAGAGGTCTCACCTGAGGTGGTTCCTGGCCCCAGCTTGGAGCCTGCTTCGCCACTGGAGGACCGGTAGGCATCATCCTTCAAGGCTGGTCCATCCGAATCCCTGTCATCCAGGAAGCTGTCATCCTGCGAGCCTCTCAGAGCATCTGCCTCATCCCCGTTATCTTCCTCGTCGCTGCAGCCCTTGGGCTGCACCATGTAAACCCCTTCGGGGGGTACCTCTGAGCTCTCGGTGCCCTTACATTCCTTGCCCTCTGCTCGCCCCAGCAAGGGCTCCTCGTTGTACTCCCCGTTCACCCACTTCTCAATCACCTCCCTCCTTTTGTCCTCTTCAATCTTCTGCACGCGGCTGAGTCCATCTGAAAACTCTGTCCCCAGCTCCTTGGTCCCAGGCTGAGGCAGGTCCTTGTTGCTGCTCTCCTGCTGTGGCCCCTTGTCCGCACGTGCCTGCTCGGCGCCCCCGTGGTCGAAGACGACCTGGCGGCTCAGCTTGGCACAGATGGCATTTAGCTTCAGGCCGCCTTTGCGCTTGGCAGCCATTGTGGGTTTTCCTGAGGCTGCGTCAGTGCATATAGTTCTTTCAGCTGGGAAGAGAGGAGAAAGAAGCAAGGAAGGGCATTAGTGGGATCAGACAACTTGAACCCAAACAGCAAATGCATGGTGCCAACCCAACGGGCTTTCAGGCATGGCCAGTGTCATCCTTGGAAAGGTGGAGCTACCATGTGCTTCCTAAGCTCTGAGTGGAAGCCCAGCCAGGAGAGCTCAGTGAGAAGCATTCTCTGAACCTGCTGGGACCAAAGTATGCCACTGGCCACAAGAAAGAAGCTCTTATTTGTGCTGGGGCAGAACTGGGCTCAGAAGGCCCCAAACATCTCAGGCAGGTGAGCGCAATACCAACCTTTGCTCCTGGATGAGGCAGGATACGAGTCTGTTAAAAGGCTGGACTGCCCTCTCCTTCACACCTGCAGCCCCATCCGCTTTTGGTCCCCAGCTCTATCCCAGATGTAGTGGGTGCCAAAACCACATCAGCCAGCGAGTGCACCCAAGCACCTCTAGCAGGGACAACAACTTCCCAAGCCTAACCCTATGGACAGTGAGGAATTCACCTAATGGAGTTTGTTAGAGAAGAGAACCAGTATGGAGGACAGGAGCCCTGGTGAGTGTGTGTGCTGGAGCACCAGAACTAGACTGGTGTGTCACAGTTGTATGGGAGAAAATTACTGTGAGTTGGTATCGGCTGATCAGGCCGCTTTGCCTGCTTGCTCTCGCACACAGGAAATTCTGCTCTCATACTTCCCAGCACAATCAGCTAATTAGTGTGAGTTTGTTATTTTAATGTAGTTTATTCATATGTGACAGCTAGTAAAGGAGGGGTGAGAGAAGGTAGGGGGGAGAGGAAGAAGGTAAGGTCTTAACTTCAAGGTCATGGAGAATCTTGAACTAAATGGTCCCTATCAGAGTCACTTGCATAATTATTGCACCAACAATTAACAAGGAACAATCACAAATAAAAGCAAAAAAATTACTCTAAAGCAGCTGTCTTATTTCCCGCTTTATTTCTGATACCCCTGAGAGATGCCCAGACTAAGCAGGGTTAAAGGCTGGAAAGCTGCAACGGGCACAGAGCCTGGCTCTTCCCCCAGAGCAGAGCCAAGGCAGACCCTGCCCTGCGTCCCAGGGCTCAGGAAGAGCACTCAATAAAACTGGTCACACATGCCATAGGAGTTACTGTGGGGACATTGCTGGAGGTGCCTCCAAGATGGGCTCTTGGATTTTATTGTGCTGAAAGAGGGGCCAGTCACACGGAGAGCTAACAGAACACATCTCCAGACCTTAAATGATGAGAATGGATTCCTCCACTGCACCCTCATGGCAGCTCAACCCACACCTCCCTGTCACCAGCACAGAGGTGCTGCTGCTCCACAGAAGCACAGTGAGATTAATCAGACCCCCTACAATGCACCTAGAAGCCACCGTGACAGCCCCTAATCCTGTAACATGACAGCCCAATACAAACAGACTGAAACTTTAGACCTGCTGTCCAAGAGCCAGAGAGTGGCTGCTTAGCGTAAACTCCTGACAGCTTCAGACACGCTCCCCTGTCAAGGACTGCAAGAAAAATAACCCCCCGACAAATATATCAGCCCCCCACACAAAGGGAGGCAAAATGTACTCCTCCACTTTCCAAACGCACCCCCCGGCACTAACACCTACGTGCAATCATGCTTTCATGAAGGGAAAGCACATGATGCCCCCAAAACACGTACCTCCCCACCCAGAAATTATAGCTGTTCGGGAGCTGTGTGTATGCGCTGGCACACTCTGTAAACATAGGCCTCCATGTACAGGTAAAGAAGTCCCATCTCCCCAAAATACATTTCTGCGTCTTTCCCCACACATTCCCCTTGCATACGTTCCCCAGCGCAAGCCTGCAGCTCTCACACATACAGATGGGCACAGGCAGACGCCCCTGAAGCTGCAAGTCTCTATTTGCAGGTACCTTCCCTTCCAATTGCATTCCCACTCTATTTAGGGCACAAAGTGAAGGCCGATCCTATGCGCAACTGGTACCACAGAGGGAACCTCAGGAGGCTGCTGTGAGCTCCAAGTGGAGCCTGGCCAGGACACCTACGGCTCACGCCTGTGTGCTCAGGCCAAGGGCCAGCAGAGCCCTGATGGCTGCAGGTGGCTGGGACGGAGCCTCCGTGCAGTGCCTGCCCGGGGCCAGGGCACTGGGTCAGCACGGAATCACCGGCCTCTCTCCTGAGCACTGCCTGGTGATTCCCTGTCCATGTTCTCATAACACCCAGCCCTGCTTAACTGGTGAGATCAGCACCGCTCGCAGCTGGAGATAACTGGGAGGCAGACATGCGGCAGCCCAAATCCTCACTGCCCTCCCCTGTTTTCTGCCAGGAGGGCAGGTCCCATTATTCTGGTCTGGAGGTGAGCAGCCAAGTGTGTGCACCAGCTGGCAAATGAATATATAAATATTTATTCAAAGGAAAAGAGGAACAGACGTTCCTGAGGCTGCACTTGCCGCGTATGCAGCAATTCCAGGGAGCCTGCAACTTGTCTTCCATTCCTGTTCTGCCTCCTTCCATCTCACACACCTTGGCTTTGCACCTCTACCTCCCCAGCTCCTGCCCCCCAGCTCCTGAGCTGCCCCTTGGCATCTTTCCTTTCCCTTCTCCTTGTGTTTGGGATTTTTTCTCTTTAACATTTTGAGAATCTTTTCCTAAAGTTTAAGTTAAAAATAAAGCAAGTCCTGAAAATATACCACTTTCATGATCTATAAAACTAACCCTCCCAGAGACCTCCCTGGAATGGGATTTGCTCTGAAATACCAGGGCTCTTGCACACCTCCATCTCACCTATCCCACATAGGTGGAAATCAGAACTCCCAGCTTGTCCTGCCAGCCTTGCAACCACCTCTCTCCAAGTTCTGGACATATTATTTTATCTTTCCATTCCCTTACTTCCTTGCCTACGGAATGGGAGGGACATTACCTCTATCAACACTTGTGTTCCCCTCTTTTAGGCTGTCAAGTCCAGAAGCAGATGGGAAACCCTTCTTACAGAGAAACGCTGAAGATGACCCTCAGGTTGGAGGAAACCAGAGCACCTGTGTTTCATTCTCTCGGGCAGGGGGAGAGGAGCTGAGCTGCTGGATGGGGGATCCTCGGATCTGCCCACGGTCGGGACAGCCAGACCCCTGAAGCCAGGCAGAGACACCCTCCCCCCAGGCCGAGCTGTCCACCCCAAATCACCCTATGTCTCCATCACACTGTTTAAAGATTCCAGGCTAAGTAAACATCCCCCTTCATTTTCTTCATCTAAATAGAAATGTTTTGATTTCACATCAATCTGAGGAAGCCATTTATAACCTGAGCTTGTCACACGGACTTTTCATCTCTGCCCAGGACAAACTCTCCCACAAGCTCTATTTACACTGAGCACTTCCTCTGAAAACAATGCCACCAGGAGTTTACTCTGCTTTCCCCCCTCTCCACACCCTTCAAGGAGACACTGGCTCTTCCCCCTCTGCACTCATCGCTGTGGCATCTTGATAGCAACCCTCCCCTTGAAGGAAAGGTACAGCTTGCTGCAAGTAGGGCTGGCAGAGAGGTGGACAAAGCTCACCTCGCCATTCTGCTGCCTTGTCAGCCCAGGCTGCTGCCCCTGCTTCCCCCCCAAGCCCCTGGTCCCCATGTGCTGCCAGCACCTCACGTGCAGCCCCCGGCTCTCTCCCTCCTGAAGCTGCACCGTCTCACCCCCGACTCCACAATGGGGTGCTGTGAAGCTGGGCACGGCTTAGCCCTGCCTCCCCCGAGGGAAAAATGGGGCTGTGGGGGGCACACGGTGTGCAGGAACAAAAGGATCTGCAGCCTGGACAGAAACGGGCATCCCAGGCAACAGGCAACTGCTACAGAGATAAGTCCGGCTTTGCAGGCAGAGGGAGAGAGCCCAAGCCTGGCTTTAGCTTGGGGTCAATGAAAACACACCCTGGCAGAGAGGAGAAAGGGTCTCAGTTGGGAAAAGGGGGCGTGTGGGAGCTGGATGAAGCAGCTGGCATGGGTGGAGGGCAACAGCAGGAGATTACTGCTGTGGGAAGAGCCAGGGTGCAGGGCAGATCCCTGCCCCTGGGGCAGCAGGGCCCGTTCTGAGAGGAGAGGGGTGCAGGCTGGGGAGGGACAGCGTTGTCACTTCAGAGGGCCGGATACATTGAACAGATGGAGCTTTCATATTCCTATTGAAGAGTTTTAAGCCCAGCTGAGCAGCTCAGTTCAGGAGGGAGGTCCCAGTGCCAGCTTTCCAGGAGCTGCAAGCTCTCATTCGATTAATTATTAACGGCATTATTTGGGGCGGGGAGGGGGAGGAAAGGAGGGCTGACATGCTGCACAGTCCTTTTCTTTTTTAACCACTCTGATGCAAGCTTGACTGGAGAGACTCCAGCCTGCCCTGTAGTCCCAACCAGGGAGGGCAGCACGGCTCGCTGGGGTGGGAGGTGAGGATGCTGCACACTGGAGCCTCTTCACACTTGAGCTGCAGTCCCTAAAAGGGAGCCAAACCTTCACAGCAGAAGGCCACTGGAGCATTGGGAACATGCTTCCCAGGAGCAGTGCCCTGGCGCTGCTGAGCCACATGCTGGGAGGAGGCAGGGAACACAGCCAAACGCTCAGCCCCTACCAGAAAACATTTTCTCTCCAGCATGCAGACCTGTGTATTACCCCAGGCAGGGCCAGGGCAAAGGCAGAACATCCCAGGCACGGCCCACAATGTCTGAGAGTGGATTTAGTGTGTATTCTCCCCTCTTCAGTTTATCAATAAAACATTTTATTGCTTTTAGCCCAGGAAATGACCTTGGATTAGTGGATGCTGTCTGTTCTGGCTGACCTTGGGGAGTTCACAAAGGCTCTTTAACAACCTCCTCTGCCCTGGAAGCATGGATCCTGCCTGTGCGTGTCTGCGAGGCGCTGGGGAAAGCCCTCGGTGCGAGAGTCAGACCTGACAGGCTCCAGCTCAGCAGTGGGCAGGCAGGAGAAGGAGAATCAAAGACGTGGGAGGAGAAACGAAGTGAGCAGCCAGAGCGTCCTCACCAAAGCACTGCCAGCTTCACTCCCTGCTTTCCCACAGCCGTGAGGGCTCTCCCCACACACCCCTTCCATAAACCACGGAGGAAAGGCTGGGGCTTCTGCTCTGGTCCCCATGGCCAGCGCCTGCCACAGCACAGTCTGCCTGCAGTCCTCACTTGCCTG
This sequence comes from Dasyornis broadbenti, assembly GCA_013397935.1. Lineage (NCBI taxonomy): Eukaryota > Metazoa > Chordata > Aves > Passeriformes > Dasyornithidae > Dasyornis > Dasyornis broadbenti. The sequence continues at coordinate 297,680 of VZRN01004112.1, read as the reverse complement.
ACTCTCCTGCCCGCCCCACTGGCATCTACAGACTCACAAGGGGCCACTTTTCTCTCTATTTGCAGCTCCCAGGTTCAGCCCTGGCCCAAAGGGGCAGAGACCATTGCCAGTTCCCTACAGCAAGCCCATCCTGCTTCCTTTTGCTCAACCTTCTCAGCTGCAGAGTTCAGCTGTAATTTCCTGGTGACAGTGAGGGGCAGTGCACAGAAATCAGCACTGGGCAGTGAGTGACAGGACACCCTGAGAGCAGGAGGAAGCCACGGGCTCTGGAGATACTGATGCCCTGCCCTGCCTGCTGGCTTGTTTCTCACCTGGCCACTTGGCTGCTCCAGTGCTGCTGATGGGGTTTCTCTAGGAGAAGAACTTATGAACACAGGGAGCCCCTCGTTTCCCCAACCAGAAAATAGCCACGGCATCTCTGAGCAGTGTGTGTTTTCAGTGCAGAACTGTAATTCTGAACGGAGGGAATGGGACAGGAGAAACCGAGAGGAACTGCCCTCCTCAAGGGAGCAGACACTACAAGTGAAGAGCAGCGAGTGCTGAGCTCTAAGTAAGGGCCAGGTTCCTGCATGCCACAGGGCACAAACAGCCCAGCCCACCAGGCCACCACCTTGCTGCCTTCCCCTGTCAACACGAGCCTCCCTCTTTAGCCATATCCTCTCCCAATATCTCCTGGTACTGGACACAGACGGTCCCCATCCTCTCCTGCAAACACCTCAACCCTTCCAATGCTGCCCACAGAGGCAGCTCCTCCTAGCATCGCAGCCAGGCAGGCAGGACCCCCTCCCCAGCGCCTGCTCCCAGCCCCCAGGTGCCCGTTTCCTCCAGTCGCGTCCTCCTGAAGAGCGAGCCCTAAAGTGTTAACGGCAATTGGTGAAATGGCACAGCAGATTGCTACAATAAATAATTTACTGATATTTATAAATATTCAAATCAGCAAGCTTCAGAAATTGAAAGGGGGGGACTGAGTTGACGGGGAGGAGGGATGTTTAGGGAGGGGAGGGGGGGTCTGACATTAATTCCCAGGCTCTCCAAATTCACTTGAGAACTGTTTCTCATTTCTAACAAATATTAAATCTTTTGGTGTCAAGTCTCCAAAAATAAAATATCAAAGAGAAAGTCACCACCCCCTTGGTGGCCGATGCCTTGTCTGCCATGACTCCAGGCTCTGGGTGGCCCCGTCTTCTCAAACAGCCACTTCCTGGGGGCACGATGGCAGCTTGCCCTGGCCAGGTGCCTGGGCAAGAGCATAAACTCACACCTGTAACGCAGCCGCACCACACCAACCACCACCAGAGACAGGAACTCCCATTACTGTTATCTACAAGACCTTGCCTTCAACTTCCAGGAGATTTTCTAAATAGCACCAGGAGGAAAGGGCTGGATGTCGGTGCAATGAGATGGAGTCAAAACTCCTGACTCTACTGGGGAACATGGCTTTGAGACAGAAACAGAACAGGAGGTCAGGCCTCCTGACTTTCACTCTTTGCCTCTGGAAGGGAATTTGGTTTTGGTGATTTAAGATGGGGATTAAGAGCCAGAAATGCTGGCTTCCAGCCTGGTTTCAAATCGCAGTGTAACCGTCAGTCTCCTCAGCTTTTTGCGCCTTAGTTTCCCCATGCAGAGGTGGGGGAATGAGGATGATTACCCACCAGTGAGCCTCACTCAGGGCTTTGGGATCTCTGTATCTGCTCTCTGTCACTGTGCTGGATTGTTACAGAGTCTTTTCCACCTCTGAACATCCTACTGACCCCTCAGATGTCCAAGGGAGACGATCCCATGTCTTCCCCTGGACCACCCCATTGATAACACAAGGCTCCAGCATGGGGTGAACTTCCCTAGATGAGTAATGGCTTTTCTAATGCACGGGCAGGCTGTCAGCTTCCCTACTCCCAGTGTTTTATGGGTTTAACTGAACGGCTCTGAACTCCCTAGTAAGAAATAAAGTTATCCCTCAGCGTCCCTTCTAAACATTTCACTCAGTGCAAACGGTGTTTAAGAAAAATGAGGACATATTTCTTCTTAAGGATGCAGTATCCCCCTTCAGAGGCCTAATTTATGCCATATATCACTGGCCAGGGAGAGAAAGGCAGTGCAGACCTCACACTAGGAGCGAGCTGGCCCTAGCACAGCCACTCCTGCTGCAATGGTGCAATGGGCTGCAACTCAAAAAGTCCTCCAGAGCCTGCAGAGTCCCCGCTGGAGAGCTGAGCCTGGCTGGCAGGCAGCAGAGCTGGACGGACACCTGCAAACGCTCAGCACTGCGCACCTCCTCGGCTGCCGCATCCCACCGCAAGCACCTCCTCACCTGCCCTGCCGCAGCCCAGCCCAGCTCTGGGCCCTTCTTCCCTCCGTGGCTGAACAGTGACAGCCTCCCCTGGCCCCTCTGCCCTGCCCCACCAGGCTCCTCTGACACTCCTTTCTCACCTGCTGCTGACCTGCTCTGCTGCCGCTCCACCAGCTCTTCACAGGCATTTGGCACAGCTGGTGGGGAAAGTGGTTCAACTTTGAGCAAGGATAGGACTAATCCTTCTTCACAGCTCTTTAGTAACGCACGTCTGAACCTTTTCCTAGGCAGATCTCAAAATGTGCTTTGATCTTGTCTACCCCCAGCTTCCTCACTGGGAGAGCCACCAAGGCTCTGTTCCTCACCCAAGTGCTGAGGCAAAACTCCTGGTCTCTGCCATTCCCTTTACCCTGCTCTGCACTCATGTGCCCTGGAACCTCCAAAGGACAAGAGAAAAGTGTCTTTCCACGTACAAGTTACAAAGGAAGCTTCTACAATTAACAAGAGGAGCCGAGTGTAAAGAAGAGGGAAAAAAAGTGCGCAACAGAGTCAGAAACTCTGATTCTGCTCCCTGCTCTGCTACTGGTCCTTCTCTTTGCGCAAAGGACATCATGCAGCCTCCCTTTCTGCCCTGGCTCCCCTTCGTGGGTCACCCATTGGAAAAGGATTTCTTGCCCAGCTTAGTGGGCCTAGCACCTTTGCAACTTTAGATACCATTGTAAATCAAGTAACAGCAGAGGAAAAGCACTGACAGAGGACAGACTGAAGCTCAAAAGTCCTTTGTGTCCTGCAGCAAACTTCCCAGTTCATTTGTCAATGCAGGATCTTTAATAAAGACATTTCAACAGTTTCCTCCTCAGGAAAACCTGGTCTCAGTGCTCCAACCCAACGCAGTGAGCGGGGCCTTGGGCTCCCCAGGCTGAGCAGCGGCTCCCTGGGAGCCTTCTGTCCTCACCTTCAGATAACATAAAGCCAAGAGGATCGGCTTTTCCCATCCGGTTTCTCTTCCTTGCCTTATTTATTTATTATTAATTTTTTAGTCCAGTTAAAAGGTTTACTATCCAGTGGAGCATAAGTAGCCTCACTCAGCCTAAGTAACGCTATAAATCAAGCAGAACTGCTAACATCTACATCACAATCCTGCCATCAATCTCCCCACAGGTTGTGAAGAAAACCAAGGGGAAAGACGCAAAAGGGAGAGTGAAGAGTAATAGCTCATCACCCTCAGCTCCCTACAGGCTGGCTGTGGCCCTTGGAAAACTCCCTGTGAAGCCAGACATGTTGTCGGGGCAACTAAATGCAAACACAGTACCTAACTTCACCTCTCCATAGTACAGAAACACGGTTGGAGTGCTGTGCCAGGAGGACACGGTGGATACAGAGAGGGAAGAACGGGGTGGTGAAAGCAGAGGGCTTGGAAAGCTTCTGGAGCCTGGCCTATGTGGGAGCCAGCTCCCAAAGAATGAAGATAACGCCAAGACATTGAGCTTCTTGCAAACACTGCACAGACCCCTCTGTGAATCCTGAGGGAGTCGAGGCAAGGGGTGCAGGGAAACCTGGAGGCGAGATCCAGGGGGAAACAGACTTAGCTGCAAATACCCGACACTGGGGAAACAAAAAGGACCAGGGAGTGATTTTACAGAGAACCCAAACCCACCATGACCCAAGTCAGTGGACAGCAGCTCCCTGGTGTCAGGCCGGGCTCATCCCTAACTGAGGGCAGGGTTAAGTGAGCCAGCTCCCAAAACAGGGTCCCTCTGACCCTTTCGGTAGCTGGTTGGCACTTTAAGAGCAATTTGCAACCCCTTTCAGCACTATTAAGCTCAGACCCAACAAAGAACGCAGACTGCTAATTAACTGCAGCGGGAAGTCGGGAGCTAAACAGGACTTGGGAGCGTGAATGCTTGTTGCACTACTAAGAAATGCAGGGCCAGAGAAAGTTCATTATTGTGGTCTTTCAAGGTCCTGCAAAGTAAATCAGTGTGTCAGCCCACAGGAGGCAAGTGAAACCTCAGCAAGGGCTGCATACGGAGCGCAAACCAGAGCATCTCAGCCTTCCAGCGCATGTTATGTTCTCTCTACAGCCCCTGGCCGCTGCCTGCGCTGTAGGTGAGCAGGTAACTGCTCTGGGCTGGGTGTGCAAAGGGGGAACTCAGTGCCCTTAAAGGTTTCTGTGATCCCCAAGTGGGGCTGGGACTCTTTGTGAATCCAGAGCAGGCACCCATTACACACAGCACTGGGAGCTCAGGGGCTCTTGAACCCCTTTACAGAAGTTGTCGGGGACCTGAAAATATTGTGCAGCGTGGTTAGGAGAAATGCTTCCATTCTGTTTTGTGTGGAAAAGGCTCACGATCAGGCCAGAGGAGAATAAGCTCTGATGTGAAAGCAGTGGGTCATCCCTGAGTTGTTAACTCAGCAGTCCTGTCAGAGCGGCACGGGAGAGCAACCCCATGGCTGGGCCACGTGGGCACTCACCCCACGCTTCCCAGTACTCACACCACTCTAATTCCCTGTCTTGCCTTTTGCTGCTCTTCCTTCTGGTCATTAGGGCTCATCTTCTTATCTCCCATGCCCTCGTGAGCCCATCCATGTGCCTGTGCTATCACTGCCTGCAAACACCCATCCATGGGAACACAACACGTGTACAGAAACGTGGTCATGCAGGTACACGATCACATGCAGAGGCACACACGGCCCTGCACACACAGACACACAACTGTACGCACACGCTAATGCACACCAGCCCGTGTAGCTGTGACTGCACAGGTGTCACATCCGCACACGTACACAGATGTACATGCACAGCACCTGCACCCCGCACACACCTGGCTCTGCTCAGCCCCACACACGCAGCCAGCACCCGTACAGAGCCCACGAGCACCCACGCAGAGCCCGTGAGCACCCACACAGAGCCCACGAGCAGCCCCACAAGCAACTGCCAGTGCCAGCAGAGCACCCGCGTGCACTCACACCATGCACGCTCTGAGCACGAGCCCGCACGCCAGAAGCAGTTTATTCTGCAGCTTGGAGTGAGAAGGCAGTGGACTCCCAGCTGGACCCTGCAGCCAGACCTGCAGCAGGGCCAAACACACTCCCCATCCCACCAAAGAGCCCCTCTGTATCCCCAGCCCATCTGCACCTCACACCTTAAGGCAGACAGAGCACCGGGGAGTGTCTCACTGGAGCTGACGTCCCAGCGGAGTGTGTGTGCTGGGCAGGGGATCTCTCCCTCTCCCTCTCCCTCTCCCTTCCACTCGCATCTTTTCATGAACTCTATTTCTCTTTCCTTTCTGAAAACAACTGAGCTGTAAATACTGTTTAACCTTCTTCCCCCTTCCCCCCTCCCCTCCGCACTATAAAAACACAAATATGCCATAACTCAGCTGGCTCAGCCGCCGCGCCTCCAACATGCCCTGCTCCAGGCCTCTCAGGAAGGTCATAACAAACGACTTTCCGATTCAGTGCTCCTGAAATAATTTTGTGTATTAAAACCTGAATCTGCACTTTCTGGACCGAAAGCCTCTCTTAATTATGGCAAGCGTCCTTGGGATGGACAGTGATCCTTCACTACAGCACTGCTAACCAACCGGAGAGGCAGCGGCTCTGGCTCCCCACCACCACCTCCTCCCGCTGCCCCCTCCCACCACCACCCAACCCACGGCCCCCCTTGCTCCCTCGCCCCCCCGCCTTCCCTTTGCCCAATCTGTTTTCAAAGTGTGTCTGTCCTTTATTAAATTGTTTTCTTTTCCACATTATCAGTTGCCATGGAGACCTCATCTCTCGGATTATTTGAATTTCATTATATCTATTGATTTGGGAGCATTTCATCTTTTTTATTGTTTTTCTGTCAATTTTCAAAACGAATAACCATCTAATTTGCGTCAGTGCTGATTATGTTTGTCCCTCAATAGAGGTCGGCAGCTGCGTCGGGGAAACAAATCAATGGGAAACCATCATAAACCTCCCCAGTACAATCTCCAGGATATGTGGGTGACATTCCACGCCTGCAAGAAACACTCATCATATCCAAACTTCTTTCTTTCTTTTCTTTTTTCTTCTCCCCTTCTTTTTTTTTTTTTCCCCTCTCGTAGCTAGCTCTGTCGGTCAGTGGTGGGTACCATTTAAAATCATATTTATTTTACCCACAGACATGTACATTTTTGGGCACATCACATTTTCAGACAGGGAGGGAACAAGGGTAAGAGAAGTGGGAAGGAATATTTTTTTTTTTTGCCAGAAAGAATGGAAGAAAAGAATGACGAGGGAAAGAAAAAGAGGAAAAGTGGATGGGGATTGCAAATTGCTTACTATGTTTTTTTTTTAAATAATTTATGCAATTTTAAGCATTTATGTATAAATTTTTTAATAAGCCACCCTGGAGCAAAATAGCCATTAACATCCCAACGTCCTTCTGTCCAATGGGCTCTTGTGCAGGATCAATTTCCGAGAGTACTTTCCTTTTTTTTTATGACATGATAAAATGCTTTTAAAGCAACTTACACAAATATGGAAATTTTTCCCCTCCTCTTTTTTTCCCTCTCTCTCTCCCTTTTTTTTTTTTTTTTTTTTTTAATAACCG
>VZRN01004112.1:262006-290776 GCA_013397935.1 Dasyornis broadbenti | reverse complement strand
TCTACTTATTCACCAGGGAGAGCGAGTGAGTGAGAGTGCGTGTGTGTGCTGGGGAGGGCAGTTGGCAGAAGGATAGACCCAGCCCTAACTGGAACGGACCTGCCTGTCCTTCTAACAAGGGCATAAACTTTCATTAGCGATGCACACAGTCAAAGGCAATTTAGGGAAACGCGCTGTACAGAAAAGGAAAACCTCAGCGTTTTTACTCAGTGGCTCCTTGGCTCCGTCCAGGGGGCTCTATCCTTGAGCTCTGCTTGCGCTCTCCAACCAAAGTGACCCCACTGGCCACGGGGGAGGCAGGAGGGAGCCAGGAGGAGGCCGGGGGCTGCGTGTACCCGGCCATGCCAGCAGCCTGCGTGCCCTGGGCTGGGCCAGGGAAGCCAGTCAATATTAATGTCTTGCTGGAACACACTGGTCCTGCAAGAGGCCCAGAGGTATCTGTTGCTCTGCCCACTGCAGAGCTTCACCCTCCAAGGGGCTAGTCCTCCCCAAAGGTCTCTATTTTGGGTTTCTGCACTCTGACAAGGAGCTTGCAGCCGCTTGATGCCCCTTTGGGGCATTAGTTACGAGCCGTCTCTGCCCAGACCAGACAGATGTGTCGCTGCTGCTCCTGTTTCCACAGGGTTTACAGACTAGTTATTTTTGCAGCTGGGACATGCTTGGCCTCACACAGGAACCTGGAAAATACCATTCCTAAAGGGATGGCTCCTGCCACTGGCCCCATGAGCAGGCACAGCTCTGCGGAGAATGGACACGAGTGGGCAGCTGGAGGGAGAGCAGCCCAACATGAGGGGATTGGTGGGGTCTGAAAGTCACGATCACGTGTTGGAAACGAAACAAAATGGTATCTCCAGATAGCATTCTCTTGGCCCTTTGGCTTTGGGGTTGAAGTTTATGCACCCTAAGCCAGCTATACGTTGTACATGCCCCAGCACGGGAATCCCTGTGCATGTTCCTCTTTGCTTCAACATGAAGCCCTGACACTGGTTTGCTTTTGTAAAAGCAGATTTCTTTACCTTTTCATACAACATACATCCAGAGATAATACAAACCTATGAATTTATTCCTACTGAGAGCAGGTTTGCACATTCCTGGCACCTTGCACAGACCCCTGCACTCTCCCAGCCCTGTGCAGCCCTAGTGCAGGCTCAGCACAGCCCTGCAGTGCTGGCTGGCATGGGGCTGGGCATACACCTGTCCCATCTGCCATGTTTGTGGGTATTTGAGCTAAAGCAGAGGGTGGGGAAAAAAAAAAAAAAAAAAAAATTCCAGGGGCAGCCAATGCTCAGCTGGAAAAACACAAAGTGCCGAGAACAGCAAACCCAATCAATAACAATCACAACCCCGGCAGCGGGCGAGGAAAGCGTGAACTGTTTTGGCCTGCTCCCTGCATGCTAACCCACTTGGGAAAACACACTCCCCAGAGGCCCACAATTTCATCCCCTCCCACTCCACCCTACACTCACCCTCACCAAAAAGTTTTATAGAGTGCAAGTCCCTCAGGCTCCTGTTCTGGCCAGAAACTTAGCAAAGAGGAGAGAGGGGCCCTGCACAGAGGAACCGGACTCCTGGCAACGAGGTGGAGCCTGAGGAAGGTTCTTTCTTCCAGCAAAGTGCTCCTGACATCCCACACCCTCCTAACCTCTCCTCCCCTCCAAAGTTTTGTCCTTTGTGCCCCCCTTCCCCTCCCCGTTGCCAGCCTAAGCCTTAGGATGCTCTTCCTCTCCCCTCTTCTTTCCTAAATCTCCCAACACCATTCCACCTTTCTCCTAACCCCATCTCCTGCAGAAGCTCTTGTGCCCCAGTCCACACCCCTATACCCTCTTTACACCTCTCTCCCCTCATTCTCTGTGGGCCCAACATCCAGGCCTGGCGGAGAAAGCTGGGCTGCCCAGAGGACCAGCACTGCCAGGGACCAGTGACCAGCCTGGGGAGGGGGAACAGGGAATTCTGCCACGGAAAACATGGGAGCTCTCCCTTCTCCTGGTCTCACGTCACTCCTCACTCAGACTGTACAGATTTGGGGGATTGCACTGTAGCAGCAGAGGTCAGCAGGAGTTGAAGGTTTTCAGATCATATATATCACTCTATATGGTCTTGTCTATAGTGAGAGCTAAATATAGCCAAGTCAAACCTGGAGGTGACTTCAGTGCTGTGGTGCAGTGACAGCAGCCACTACACAGGCACCTTCCACAACCTCAAAGCAATGCAGATGTCAGAAGTCACAGTCCAAAACCAAGGATGTCCGTGAATCCTCTGTTCTCCCACTGCCAAGAGTGTGAGCCAGGTTCTCTCCTTTTCCCTCTCTCAGGTCTCCATGGTTCCTCATATTGAGGAGTCAGAATGAGGCATCATCTTGCTTCAAGGTCCATTTTTCCCATGGGATGTTGGACATTCCTATCTATGACATGCCAGCATCTGTTTCAGCACAGCTACTTAAAAACTTAACCAGTGGAAGAAGCTCTGAATAGAAGGGGAAAGTCTCTTGTGTGGGTCAGAATAATTAGACTGAGCTCAAACTGGCTTTAGGCATCTGCTGCTGTCTCTGAGCAAAATCAAGCCATGCTGCTTCCATCAGCATCTCTCCGCTGTTGGCCTTATCCCACAGAACTGAAGGGATCACACACTGCCTTGTATAGGGCATCTCTGGGAACAAGACTTGCCTCAACTGAAGCCATAAAGCCTCCTTATCCAGATATCACTAAAGCCAAGAGAAAAGAGGCCAGACAGAGAGATTGAGATGAGCCATTTCCCCAACAAACTTGCTTCCCTTTTTCATTCGCTCCTTTCTTTTTTTTTCCCCCTTTAACTGTCATTAAAATAACAAGTTTCTGTTACAGTCTAAACATTCCCACATTGTATAAAGGGTTATGTTACACCAGAGTCACTGCCGGGCCCAGTGTTTGCACAGAAACCTCACTGCAGGTCCCCCCTCCTGACGAAGTGACTTATTAAAGTTTAAACAGTAATTAACAGAACAATAAAAATAAAGGGATGTTTGGGGAGTCGTAGTGCACACAGGGTTTTTGGCAGTGCCAGCACTTCTCAGTGCCCTGTGCTGGCAGAAAAAACGGCTGTAAAACCAGTGGGAGAGATCGTGTGCTGGAAGGGAGGAAGGGGCCGCAGTGAGGCCAAGGTATGATCCCAGCCCCACCACGAGAGTGTAGAGAGCAGCAGGGTGGAAGGAAAGGGTTTGGGGGACTGGGGGAAGGATGCCAAAGGGTCACCTGGCAAGAGGCTGATCAGATTCAGTGGTCACCATCAGCCCTGCCCTCAGTCTGCACATGAGACAGCACCAAGAACCTCCACTGCTTCTTCTCCCATTCTGCTGAAATGGCCTGGACAAGCCCCCAGAATCTGTGTTTGGGGAATTGTGCCTCAGAAGCCAGAGCTGGGTTTTGGGCAAGCGGCTCCTTTATTTCAAAAGAGTAGTAGAGAGAAAAGAGCAACCACAGAGCAAATCCCTGAGAAAAATCTTGCAATAGAAAGGCCTTCTAGAGGAGACCCCAAGAGCAGCCCCCTTGCTTGGGAACTTTGAAAACAGACAGAAGAAGTCTTGTAGGGGCCGATCCTGCCCTTGCCCTGTGCAGGTGTGAGCTGCAGGTTCACCAGCACGGTAGCAGTTCTGGGGTCATTCCCTGCTGAAATGCAGCCAGAGCCAGGACCATAGGGTCAATCTCTAGAGCCTTGCCAGCGCCAGAACTTTCCCAACCCATGTGAAGTTGGCTAATCAGAGCTCCCTTTACAGAAGCAAACCTGCTTTTCCTCTGTTTTGTTCCCATTCCCAGCAGCTTGGCTTGCCCAGGATGAGGGCTAGGGCATGTGGGTAGGGCTTAAGCTTAGGTTGTCAGCCCTCCCTGTTACCCAACATGCAGCAACGCAGGAAGATCTCATCTGAAGATATTTTTGGTGCCTATTGTAGCTATTCTCAAATGTTTGCCTCAGTAGCTCACAGTGCTAGCTGGCTCCAGCCCTGATGTGTGACTCAGTACACACAGCATTGTGCAGTCCTATGTTTGCTAAATCTCTTCCAGTACAACTGCTCAGTTTGCAAATAAAAAGACAGTTCTGTGAGGGTGTATCTCCTGTGCAGAGGGAACTCAGGGAATGCTGCCTTGAGCCTTTCTCAAATATAGGACTTGGCTCCTGGTCTGTCTGGGGAGCAGTGTGGATCTGACCAGGCCTGGGGACTGTCCCTGAGGACACACATGGAGACATCCAGCACCAGCTGTTCCCAGCCAGCCCACAGCCTCCCTTCCTTCTACTGGGGTGCAGGAGGAGGAGGAAACCTCAGGAGAAGTCCTAGGAGTCCTAATATCGCAGCAGGACCCAGCATGCCCACTCACATTTCCTGAACGACAACCCCCCGTTGTGAGGTGGGCTTGGCAGTGCCGGGTTAATGGTTGGATTTGATGACCTTAAAGGTCTTTTCCAACCTGAACAATTCTATGATTACATGAATTCAGCCCAGGCTTCCAAGGTGCTGGTTTATTAAGCCATGAGGAAGCCTGCACCAGCCATGGCAGCCCTGCAAGCAGGTGCCAGGGTGGAGGGCTGGCATGTCAGGGCCCAGAATTAATGAAACCAAGACACTGCCAACCTTGGTGATTTTGCTGCATTTGGGTGTAAATTGATAAACTTGCATGGGGTTTTGGGGAGGACATGAGATGGAAGTAAGGGGGAAGGGGGAGGTTGAATTGAAGACACACTGATGCCCTTTTACTTTACTTTTTTTTAACTGGGCCCCAGCAGCTGAGCTGTGTGACACACGGCTCTCTGTGCCTCCCTTGCTGTCTTGTCCCATTCAGCACTCCTTTCCCTGCTCCGGATATTTTCACAGAAACCTTCCTGAATCCTCATGAGGGCCTTGGGCCCCAGTGCCAGGGAGGTAAATGGGATGTGACAGATATGTCTTCATCCACAGCCTTGTTTGGCCAGCAACACTATGTCCTCTTATTCCCAAACCTTCCACTGCAAATTTTCTTTCTCCTCTGTGGCTTTTCTGCCTCCCTGGGAAATTAAGTGCAACTGGCTTGTTCAGACTTGCCCTCTAGATGGTTTCCAAACAAAGCCCCCGAATCCACTGCAAGTCAGGCAGGGCAACCTCTGCCTGACACCCCTGACCAGATGAGCCACTGGCTCTGGCTTTTTCTTCCTTTTGCTGCCCCAAGGCAGCTGGATGCACAGGACCAGCAGCCAGGGTTCAGCACTGGAGCAGGATGCAGTGTGAAAGTCAGCAGTTCACAGCTGGAGCTGCCTGCCCAGGAAGGGCAGGTACAGGTGTCTGTCTGCCTGACTCGCTCCTGAGGTCTCTCTGCACATTCCCAAGGTGTCTCTGAACTAATGTTAGCTAAGCTGCCTGTCCCTTTCTGGAGGACTCTCCTCCCCACGGACTGAGGATGGGCAGCCATCTCCAGACACTCAGCCCCGTGCCCCATTCCTGACTTGCTGGGCTTGATCCCTCTCTGACGGATCTTATGCTCACGTCACTGCTCAGCTCAGGAGAATCATTTCGCAGCTGACACCACATCAGTGACAGAAGAGAGCTTATGCCTTTCCACTGCCACTCACACTAAACTGAGAGAAAAAGAAACACCACCCAGATCTGAAATTTTCATCCCATTCGCCCAACTATGGGATATTTCTCAACTCCTGGCTGTGCTGGAGTCAGGGTCTCCAGACTCATTTGCCGTGAGAGTGGCAGTGCTTGAGAGGGGAGAGGTGTTGAACAAGTACAAGCAGGTGCAAATAGAACAACAGAAGGTGCCCCCAGGTCAGCACTCACGTGCATTTTCCTCGGCCATGTCTGAGGAGACTTGGAGTCAGAACAGAGCACAGCTTTGCATGGGGGTCTCAAACATGTTCACAATGCAGAAAGACTGTCCTGTGCACTTCCTTTTCCAACACGGCGTTCAGGATGTCTCTACAGCAATGCCAGTAACTGCCTGTAGGGAATGTTATGTTAGAAGATTATCTAATGCACTCTTAATCATCTGGTCTTGCAATCTACAGTGGGAAGTCAGAGCAGCCAGCATGGTATGACCCTTCTTCCAGACACCACTGAGTTCAGATACCATTATCAGTGGCAGCCTGGTCCACGTACCAGAACTTAAGCTCTCTTTTGGTTAACAGGCCATGAAATTATTTAGACTATTCTTCATGTTACATTCTGTTATATTTGTAACTAACACAGAACACCAGCAGTGCCACATTCTGTATTTTGCTGAATACAGGGGAGACAGTGCTTAGATGCACTTGGTCTCAACCTAACTCTGTCCTGTTAGGTTTAGGGGAAGCCAACTCTTCAGAGCAGACCACAAGGGAAGGGTTGGGTATTGCCAGAGACCTTAACCCCGTATGTTTGAAATAAGACATGGGAACCAGCATCCTAAAATCTGGTCTTACCTCCTTTTTTCGGAAGGGACTTTTAAACAAAAGAAAACAGTCTGCCAGCACACTCAGTGTTCGGCACCATCTTCAATCAGGGAAGCCTAATTATATCCATTATACTGATGAGGAAGCACTGGCACAAAGCTATGTATTCACATGGCTACAGATACAAAGCAAATCAGTGGCAAAGCTGGAATTAAACCTGGGAATCATGGTGATGAGCTCATCACCCACCTCAACACAGCCCCACGCGCTGCTCATGACCAGTCCTACCCGTGTCCTGCAGGTTACAGAGCTGGTGTGGAGCCCTCCACACATCTGCTCAACAGCTAAAAGTTTCAGTCTCCGTGCTGAGATGCTCTGGGACACTCAGGGACTGGTCACGTCAGCTGGCCCACAAGGACCAGTCACTCAGCTCCCTGTATGACAGACAGACTGGTGGGCTGCAGACACCCAACAGCCAGAGCGTGAGGTCTGAGCAACCAAGAGACCCTGTGACCACAGAGACCAGGCAGGGATGAATCATCTGCTCCTTCTGAAGCAGCTTAATCAACTTCCCTGCATGTGGATCCTTGCAGCAGGTCCAGCCTGAGCTGTCTACATGTTAATGATTCCCTGGGATGCAAAGCCCAGAGATTTTCCTTGGCACCAGGTCCAGTACTTGCCCTGCACTCTCCCTGCCAGGTGCTGGGTGCTCTGGTCTAAGAAAGGCTGCAGAATCCCTCGGGACTGAGAGTCATTACATAAACAATACAGTAGGATCATGGGCTGTAATTGTAAAAGCGCCAGAGGTCTTGGCACCGGAGCCTGTCTCAGCAAAGGCCTCTATATGGAGACCCAAACAAAACAAACAAAAGCCCAAACTTTCTTGGTGCTTAATGAACAATAATAAACAATAAATAATAACCCTAAGAGCCAACCTAGCAAGGCAGATGTGAGGCACCAGGCGCCAGCCCTACAGTAGTCGCCCACCCCCCTCCAGTTTCCAGCACGCTGAGCTCAGGTCACCAGGTTCTTGCAGGGTTAGGTCCAGGGGGAAGCCTGGGATTTCTGTCAGGATTGTGCACCTGCCACCCACCCAGTCAGATGTGTAGGAACTGCAGCCTTTGTGTGTCCCTGGACTGGGATGTTCACCTGCTAAGCAAGTGCACACATTCACCAACTCATGCCCAGCTCCTTCTTACTGTAGATCTCTCTTTAAGAGCTAAAGGCAAAAAGAAGCAGATGGAGCTGAGCAAGGGAATCCAGGTAGGTGTGAGGCCGGAGAAGCCTCTCCCCAGCATCATTACAGTCTGGACTCAAAGTCCCCCACCTGTTCTGTGCAAGCTGAGCTCCCAGCAGGACACCAGGAGAGCTGCTTGGCAGGGACATGGGCTGAAACAAAGGGCCTAATTTAAGTATTTTTATAACTCGGTGCTTGTGACAGTGGGTTTAGCAGTTGCCAGCCATCTGGAATAAAGAATTACAGCCACCTCCCCTAATCCTATATTGCCTAAACCCTAAAGCTGGTTATGGTGCAAGGATGAGGCAGCAGGTTGGGAGGAGGCAGTGATGGGAAGGTGGGGGTGGAGAAGGGACCGCAGCAAAATTGTCAAACTTATTTCTTTTTCCTGCAAGGTGCTGGGTGGCCCCAGACATGTCAGAAGTATTTTTGCTAGGAACCAAGAGAAGACAGAATGAACAAAAACAGGAGAGAGGGGAGACAAGGAGTCCTCCATGACCACACAGTCGCATGCACCACACACACACACGCACACAGAGGCTTACTGGTCTGCGCAGGGCTGTCAGGTAAATTAGATCTGAAAGCTGACAATTTCTGACCATATTTCCTTGATTATTTCAAACAAATGCACACCAGCCGCTGTAAGGAGATTAAAGTGACATAAACGTCCCGAGTGGGAGGAGGGAGGGCAGAGAATTCAGGTCACCCCCATCCGTCCCCCATTTGACAGCCGCTATATCGCTATCCAATCCAATAAAAAAATCCCCCCCTTTTGCTTTAATTAATTTTACAGCTAGCTTGCTTAATTACTTTCAATCAAAATCCTCCTGCCATCGCAAAATTAGAGATGGTTGAGCTCCATTAGCCTAAATTCTTCATTTCCATATAGAAAGAGGCTCCCTCGGCAAAGCCAACAGGGCTCCCTCCTATTCAAGCTGCCATCGGACAGATTCCTGTCCCTCTGTCTGTCTTCACTCCTTAGGAGAAGGAGGGGGGAGGACACAGCCTTGTTCCCACCTTCCCGTTACATAAAGCATCTCCTTGAGAGCCCTGGACACAGGAGGCCTCTCTGCTCACAGCAAAGACCACACGAGGTGTAGACAGCCTGCCCTCCTGGCCCTTCTATGGCCCTCCTGAACGAGCTTTTCCATGGCTGCACGAGGAACTGGGTGGCCCAGCCCTTCTGCTGTGCTCCCAGCACCGGGGACAGGACCTGGAAGGGAAGCTGCTCCCACTGTGGTTGGTTTGAGCACTGCCACTGGCACCGTGCACAGCCCGTGCACGCATCACTGACTCGAGGTGGCCTGCACGGACACATGGAAAAGTCACTGAGAGGACACAGGGCAGATCACCCTACATCTGCCTGCTGTGGCTTTGGTGCCTTTCTTCACAGCATCTGGCACTGCGGGCCGCAGACCTGCGACATCCCTGCAGCTGCTGTAGGCATCAGCAGCGTCCCTCTCCTGCGAACAAGTCCTAAACTGTCTCATTTTGGGACCAATGGAACCTCCTCTGGAGTGCAGGGAGTGGCAGCAATAAGCCACACTGCACTGTAGAGGAGACAAGAGTCCTGAGTGGGTGGAGAGGATGGATGCAGGAGGAAACCCTGGAAGGAGCTGGACACTCTGGGAGCAGAGGAGAACCAGTTCCTCTCAAAGGACAACAGGAACTGGAATTATCCAGACCATTCCATGCTTTCCTCCCATTTTCTCCCATTTCCTAAGGTCTTCTCCTTTTCCATGTCCCCAAACTAACTTCAGAGCTAGGGTTCTAGTGGAATTTTACCTGTGCTTAGTACTCTGTGTATGTACTGAGCCTTGGGGACCAGCCAGTGGAGCTTGGCCCCTGTTCTCTCCTCCCGCCACCTGCCCAGGCCACCCGCACACCTAACCTGGAGCTGCAGGAAGGTCACACCAGCACCCCAGACTCTGCACTTTCCCACCCTTCAGAAAGCTCATAACACACCAGAAGCCCAACTCCCCCCCAGCTCCATGTAGGACAGGTCAAACCCTTCTTCTTTAGAACAAAATGAAGAAGAGACAAACACAGACCTATTTTGTTTATAAGCTTAAAACTGAATCCAATGGCGCATCTACCTGGGGATTTTAGATTAAATGGTTTAAGAAACTCAAATAGGCTTTTTAATCCGGTCAAATAAAAAGAGCCCCAAAGAAGCAAATTCACCCTGCTGAGCCTCACGCCTGTGAAGACAGCCAGGCATGAATGGCTTTCTTGCTCTCTGCCACTCCTCCCCACCCCGGCATGGGACAGAATGTATTTGCCAAAATCTGGAAGCTTAGGGTACACCCTGTTCAGGACTCGTGCAGACTTCACTTTCCCATGGACAACCCACTTCTATCACACTGTGTAACACCTTCTTCATCCTTTCTGTGTCCTTCTGTGCTTTTCAGCTGGGCCCTTCCCCCTACCACCTGGCAATGCAAATACAGTGCCAGCCCTGGTTACATTGCTGGTGCTAGCCAAAAGCAACCCAAGAGATGACACCAAAACCCCGAATCCCCATTCAACACACACATATAGGCAGTGTTTTTCATACAAACTTCATTCCTGAATGCACCACAAGAGAAGACAAGGAGCCGTGTGCACTTGAGATTGCAGGGGGGACCAGCAGGGTTTGCCAAGGGCCCCAGCAGCCGGACACTCGGCTCAGGTCTGACGGATGGAGGCCGACCCTGCATGGACTTGGGGAGTGTGATGAACATCTGGAGCTGAATCCTGACAGAAACCAGGAGGCAAAGGGGCTCTGTTCTCTGCTGGATAACCACCCCTCCAGGACTTCCAGCCTCCAGTATCACATCTCACCAACTTCCCAACAGAAATGGTTCCCTCTCCCCCACTGCTGCTGTTCCACTCCGGAAACGCTCAGAACCAGCCTTCCCCTGACCATGCTCTGCAATAAAATTCCCGACTTGTGTCTCGCCTGCTCCAATGCTCACAGCAGCTGGGACAATAGAACAGAGAGGCCCTAAATCCACCAGACTCACCCTAAATAGCAATGGCCCATAATTTTGCCTGACATTCAGGAGCTTGTTATTCTTTCCCCTCGTCGCCTGGCTGGAGCTGTTCAGACCCATCAGTGTTATTCTATGCATTAAATGGGAAAAAAAACAACTCAACAACCCAGAGAGTTTCCAAGCCTGCCCAGTGAGGGCTGAAGGGGCAGCGTCCACAGCTGAGCTGGCAGAGGGAGAACAGGAGGAATCAGTGCCTCAAACCCAGACCCATCCACTCTGCAGAGGAAGAGCACGAGTGGGTCCTGCAGAGACCCTCAATAGAAACACACACCCTTTTGTCTGCTTCCATCCCCACCAAGGAGACTGTAATCTCTACCAGCCCTTCCAGTCTCCCACCTGGTGCCTGGGAAGGCTGCTGCCCACCCCTCCCCACCACCTGGCAGTGGGGAGCTTTAACCACAACAGTTTGGGGTTTGGGTTTTCGTTTTGCTTTTTTTTTTTTTTCAGGCTGGCTCCAGCTGATTAAGGACCTGCAACAGGATGTAGGGATTACAGCAAAACCTGGCTGCAGATCAGCTGGGGCACAGAGCCAAAGGAGAGAGCGAGGATTGCCCCCAGCCTGGCTGCCAAACCGGCACTCGTCCTGCTGGGAGGCCATGAGGGCTGGAGCTCTGTGCTGGAACAAGGCCCCTGCCCTCGCTGGCTCTGCTGGGGAATGGCCTGCAGCCCACACTCACAAACATGCCCACATGAAGGGCAGGGCTGTGAGGACATGGGATCTGTGGCTTACAGGGCTCTCCGGAGAGAGAAAAATCCCTACAGCCTCGCTCTTCATGCCCGTACCTCAGGCCAAACAGAAGTGCGAGGGGGCAGGTGCATCCCCACCTCCTGATCTGAGCAGTGCGAGCAGCCTGACCTAGAGATGCCTCATGATTCCCTGGTATCTCTGCCAGAGTCTGCACCACATCGAGCTTCTAGTGGGTATCCTGGAATAACACATGGCAAAATACTCTGTGCTGAGTTTTTAATCCAGGAAGAAGTGATCAGGGAAAGCAATAATCTCAGTTGGCACACGGAGCACAGCAGGATCTTGCTTCTGGGGAAGCATCAAGAGCAGAATTAGCTTCAAGGAAACTCTGGGGCTTTTTTTTCCTTCTGCTAACACTGATCCCTGCCTGGACCAGCAGCAGCTCCCAGCATCTTTCTAAAGTGCCTGTCACTGCAATATCCAACTGCTGATATCCCCTAGGGGACATCCCCCCATGCTTGGGTTTTCTACGTCCCTCTTAGACTGGAGCAAGAGGGACAGCAGCAGTGGGAGCAGCCCTCCTGCTCTGACCTGGAGCTGTTAGCCTCGAGTCCTGTTTTAATCAGGTCTGGCAGAGCTGCTGCCTCGTTTCCCAGCCTGCCACCTCAGAGGGATAATGTGCCAGTGCCTTCTCAGAGAGCTCTGTGGAAGTGCTTTGCAGAGCCTGAGTATGGCTCTCCTTCATGGCCAAACCCTCTGAGCTCCATGCTGGCACATCTGCCTCTCCTAGTGACCCCCAGTCTCTGTCTGTATAAAGGAGATCATGAAGATGCCAGGACTTGGTCTTCTTTTCCAAGCACTGCCTGGCAAGACCTGGCAGTAAGAGGGAGAAGCTGCTAGGAGCAGCAGGAGGAGGTGGAAATCTGTCTGGCAGCAGCAGCACAGAGACTTCTTAGTGCTGCCCACCAGACTCATTGTAGCAGAGAAACTCTGGAGTCAGCTCCTGCCGAGCTGGGGCTGCGGGGGAAAGAAGTAGTTCATATTGCAGGCAGAGACCACTGGGATACCACTGAAAGCTGCTAAATATGACCAGGTTAGCACTTTAGTCTTTAATGGCAGGTCACCATTAATAAACCCAGGGCCCCAGGGTGCAGTACAGAGCCTCCCTCCTCCCCTCCCCAAAATACTCATTTCATTAACTTCTCTGTGCGCGGCGCTCGGCACCTGCCGGAGGCTGGGCAGCCAGGAGAGCCGGCAAGGGTTAAGGACATCTTATGGCAGAGCTAACTGCTCTTCAGACAGGATGGAGCAAGGGAAGTGTGCACAGCATCCCTCTCCTCCCCTCTGTGTCTGGCTCCCCCAGCTCCTGCTGGAGACCAGCCCACAGCTTTTGGACCCACACAGCTGGGCCACCCTGGGAAGGCTCCCAGTGGGGAAGCACTGTCCCAAGCCCATGGCCTGGGTGCTGAGTGCTGCCAAAGGACAGCCAGAAACACGGCCCCTAACCCCAACTCCAGCACCAAGGCCGTCTGGGGTTCAGGAAGTCACTTCCCCTCACCATGCCTTGCTCTCCCCATCTCTGGAAAGATGACAACAGCACTGATGGCCACAGCACGGAAGGGCAGAGGGGAGTTACATTTGGATCCAGGCAGGGAAGAAACACTAGTTAAACAGAGACTGTGCAAACAAGGAAGGTCAAATACTGCTCTTGGGTAGCCTGGAATGACCCATGGGATCACCCCAGTATACAAAAGGGGGAACTTGGCCATTGCAAAAGGCCAGTGGCGGAGAGGAGCCAGTGGAGCCAGCACAGAGTGGGACCATTCTGTCGCCACACACGCCCCACATTCCCCACAGCCTCACAGAGGCTCACGCAGACGCCTCCGGACCCAGGGCTGCAGCACGGAGGACAGAGAAGGGCAAGGTGAGAGGCAAGTGGGAGGACAGAGCTTTGCTCCACCTACTTTCACTGTGACACTGATCATTTCCCAGAGGGATGGTGGGACGGAAGGAGGAACAAATACACGTCTCAGCTGCCAAAAATCCCATCCTGAGTCTCTATCGATCTGCCCTACTTGGCAACTGAAGCTGCAGCCACTGTCTGTGGTGCTTGATCAATAAGACCTGGGCAGACAGGGAGGGAGAGGCCCTTTTATGGGAAGGCGGGTCTTTATGGGGAAGTATTTTGGTTTTTAGAATGAGTGCAGAGTCAAGGAAGAGGAAATACTGGGCCTGAAGCTGCAGTTTAGTTTGAACTCATTTCAAATACCTGCTGAGCCCTTTACTCTGGGGACGTGGTGACCTCCTGCCCATGGGAGCTGCCCCAGCCTTGATCTTCACTGTCCACCCAGGAGAGCCTCTCGCCTGCCCGGGGTGCTCTCAGTGAGAAGGTGTCAGCTGCAGTGATGGGCTGGTACATCCCCGATGCACAGCACGGAGCCTGTGCCTGGTAATTCTCCAGGAGCTCCCTACAGATCCTCCCCAGGGACCTGGGGACAGGCAGAGACTCTTCCAGAGCCGTGTGAGAAGGAATTGCTGTGCACTCAAAGAGCCTCTGGAAATGCCTCAAGTCCCCAGGAGGCCCTTTGCAACAACTTCTGCAGAGTGGCTGTCAGCGGGGCCAGCTGGGTGGGAAGGTCTCGGCCTTAGTGGCAATAGCACGGCTGGTTCAGCAGAGAGGACGGGCTTTGCCCACACCATTTCCATCCTGCCTGGTGGGAAGAATCACGCCCTGCCACCCGGCCCCTGCGCGAAAGGGATCACAGCCTGGTAAGACACAGTGAGCCAGGTGGGTCATGGTCCGGGGAGCCGATGACCACCACTGACCCCTTTTATCCTTCTGTGCCTGGAGACCCCTTTGTTATGTTCAGGTCACGTAGCTGGGCCGTAACTGCTGAGCCCTGGAGACCAGGCGACCTGCTGGAGGACAGCCCTGTGTTTGACTGCTCTGGCCACTGGCATTTTGCTGATTTTGTGCCCATAACCCCACACCGGGAAAAGGCAACAGAGGAGGAAAGGTTTTTTCTAATAGAGAGGGCTGGGTAGGGCCAACTCCAGTGGCAGAAGTGCCCCATTTCCAAAGCCAAGAGCCAGTGGCAGCTCGTCAGCTCCAATTAGAGATGGCTGCAAGGGGACGGTGCACTGGGTGTCACCTCCAAATGCCCTCTGGATAGAATGGGGGGGTGGGGGGAAGAGAGAGAATCTGCAGTTGTTCCAACGTTTCTTGCTCAGCAGAACAACTGTTGCAGTCCTTTTAGTACAAACCCAGCAACTGTTCCCAAAAGCTCAGCCTCCTCAGCTCCTGTCCTTAAAAAAACCCCACCAACCGATCTCCAAAATGATGGCTTCCGAGTCAGGGCAAAAATGTTATTAACAAAAACATCACTCAGGGGTGGGACACCTGCTCCCTGACAAGCAACTGGCCTGGCTGCCCATGGTTAGAGTATTACATCAGACCCCAAAAAGAGAAAGCAAAGGGAGGGAGAAGGGGAGAGAGTGGAAAAGAACAGACAGAGCGAGGATGACAGCAGAAGGGAGTAACAAAGACAAAGAAGAGCAGGAGAGTGGAAGCACAGAAAGAAAAGAGCAAGTGCGAGCGTATGTGAGAGACAGAGCAGGAGAGAGCGAGAGCGTGGGGGGAAGCAGGGAAGTGTGCGGGAAGTGGCGGTGTGTGTGCAATAAAGTGTGGGAGTGCATATGTGTGAGAGACTGCGAGCGTGTGCATATGGCACAGACCGGAGCTAAGAGGAGGAAGAGAAGAGTAAGGAAGGGTGAATGACGCCATGAAAAGCAAAAAATCTTGGGAAAGTGTAACAAGAAAATAGGGAGGAAAAGAGAAACAAAAGCTAAAGTGAAGGCCATTGAACGAATGAGTCTGGTGAAGCAAGAGAGCAAAGATAAGAGCGGGGAGGGAGGGATGGGAAGTGGAGGTGGGGGCACTTGGGATGGGGCAGAGCTAGGGTGAGGATCAGGAAGGGAGAGGAAAGGGAGAGGAGGACAGAAGAGAACAGAGGAATAAAAGAAATAAACAGGGGTGAGGGAGAGAAAGATGTCTATTAAAAACCTCAGTGCATAACACAAAATGTCAGGGTTTATAGCTTCATTCTTGGCATTGCTGGTACTGAGAACCCCACACAGAAATGTCACTGCTTGTCATGTTTAATCACCTGCTATTTGTTAACACCTTCACTGCAAGGAGTCTGCCCCTCACCCCTCGCAGGCTCTCCTTTTGGAGAATAAACTGTGAAAACATGCCTCTGCCCTGCCGTTCTCACAGGACAATTTCAGCCGCATCCCAAGCTGGGCAGGAGAGGCCGGGCAGGGCCGGCACTCCGGGCATCGTTGTTTGACTTCCAGATGGGGCTTCCAGCACAGGGCAGGGCTTCTGCAGGAGCAGGTTAGCACGTCAGGGAGCAGAAGAACAGGACAGAGGATGCTCCAGGGAGTGTGGGATGATGCTGGGAGCAGGGGGAGCAGGTGAGTGAGGAAGGTTTGGAGGGACAGTGACTGCAGGGAGGAGACAGGAGTGAGGGGGAAGGCTCAGCTCATAAAGCCAAGGTGCACAGGGTGGGGAGCACAGGGGCAGGGAGGAGCAGGGTACAGGGCCCTTCCCCTGCTGAAACAACCCCTGTGCTCCCATCCCACTCATGTCCTGTGCTGAACACATATAAATAAAATCCCTGAAATCCATGCAAGTCTGGAATTCTCCAATCTGTTTGCTTGAGCAGCAACTGTCACATAAAAGCAAACATCCAAAGCTATTAAATGTACAGTTACAGTTCCTTGCTCTGGCATCTGCGCTGGTGACTTTGCTCCAGTTCCTCCCAAAGCCTTGGACTGATGGTTTTCCCCTGTGTCAGGCACTCATGCCCCCACTGCCTGCACTTCCCACCCAGCCACACACTGTCTGTCTGACATCACATTGCGCTGCCATAGAAATTATTTTGAGATCACCACTAGACAAGACTTTTCCCTACTATTTCACACACTCCAACTGGAAAGAAATAAAAAAATTGCTTCCCTCCATACACTAGAGCTCTCCCATACAAGCGGTGAAAATGAAAATCTTATTCTATAATTTTCAGGCTTATGGAAAGAAACTGACCCCCTACCCAAATGAACTACGATTTAAAGACGTGTATATGAGGACCATTAGTGCAGCTATTCAGATTTAACCAAAGAATGGAAATTAGCCCTGTTTCGACACAAATGAGGGCTCAGCTTCACCACAACCCTTGCCCCACACTATGAACTGCTTATATCAGAGTGCAGCATTTTCGAAGTGCTGATGCCACTGAAGTCAGACCTCCCCTCTTGAAAATGAAGAGAATTTGGGAATCCAAAGAAATGACAATATGAAGAGCTGTAAGGGGAGCCTATGTGCATTTAAACTTTTTTCATCCATTCAAACAACAAAAAAAGTAGCACTGGCTCCCTGTAGAGTGCAAGGGTTTCTGCTCCAAACCTCCCTGCGTGCCCAGATCCCTCCACGGAAACAGCACCAGAGCCAAGGGCTGCAGGACCAAGGGGCTTCCCAGAGCTGCTGTCATCCAGATACCAAAGGACACACCAGAGGAACATCCCACACAGAAATAATGCGAACCTGCAGATACTTGGTGCTCATCTCTCTCCAAGCCCTACAATATAATTTAAAAATCCAGTTTAGATCCTCCAGCACTAGAGGTGAGACTGATGAAAAAAACATCAAGCCCAAACCAGGCAGTTCTGGAAAGCCAAACTCCACAGCATGCTTGGACCTCACACCTTGATCTCTCCTAGTGACTGCAGTGTGTTTCTACTCAAATTTTTTTCCTCACAACAGTGTTTTGTTGGTCTTTTCTGACTGAGATGCTCCTTAGTTTTCAAAAGTAGGTTTTCAGTTTTCATGAAGTATTACTTTTCAGTCTCACACACCTGAGGACCTCCAAGGATAGTTGAGAAACCTGCACTGCTGCTCCTGTCCACTCCTGCACTGAGGACAGAGGCTCTTGCTCCATCCAGCATGTTCTCCAGACACCCACAGTCCCCCCCCAAAATTCCACAAATAAAATTCGGGCCCAGTTTCTGTGCCCAAACACAACTGGGCTGACACATGAGCCCAGCCAGTGATCGCTGCCTCCTGCATGGGGAGGGCTCAGCGCAGAACCTGAGGAGAGCGGATTCTGCCCCTGCCCCAAAGGGCCGGCACGAGCTCCAAGAGCCACCCCAAGTCCTATTTTGGGAACGGGAACAGTACACAGAAAGGCCTCTCGCTGGCCTTTTGCCAAGGATAAAATTCACCCTTCTGAACACAGGCCAAGATGATCTAAAGTGACTACTGACTTTTGTTGCCCAACTTGAGTCACCTTAAATGGGCCTATTTTTCAAAGTGTCAGTGCTCAGCGCAAGTTGGAATCGGGCTCTTTAAGACGCCTAATACTACATGTCCAGTCACTGCTGTAACAAGAAAGACCATTATTCCTCTCCTGTGTGACTTCTTCCAGTCTGGCCAGGCCTTTTATCTTTTTTCCTCTCCCCTCCCTTCTCCTTGTTCTTTTCTTTTTCAGCTTTTTATGAATTTCTGTCAGCTTTCCTCCCTCTCCCCCCCTCAAGGTCATGCGGCTCATTTTCACGTTGAACATTTACTCAGCAAGCCAGGTCCTTTCACAGGCTCTCACCACAAATATGCTTTCTGATAAAGTCTGAAGAAAAGAAACTGTAAAACCCAAAACAATATCAGAAATAAATTAAAAAATCCCACCAGGGCAAAACGGGGCTGTAACAGGGCAGACTCTTTCAAACAGAGAGAGCTCACAGGAAAAACAGCCCATTTTCCTGCAGTTCTGTGACTGTTTCCTTGCTCTCCTTTATAGTTTACTTTTCTGAATATTTCTGTTTTGCTGTCAGGGCTGTGCCACCTATATAAGTGGGATATTTAATCTCTTTTCATTCACAGTGAAACTCAGCCTTATTCACAGGTCAGAACCCTCTCAGCCCTTGGGCACCTGCTCCTTTACGGCAGCGGCTTGGCAGCTCAAACACATTTGGAGCAGGGGAGTTTCCAGCTACGCAGTTTGCTTTGTTCTCCTAAGGCCATTCCTTGTAAGCAGCTTGCACAAAGCATGAGGGTTTGTACCCACCCTGGGTCACGCACAGCACAACACGGTGTGACCAGAGACCACACAGAGGAAGGCCAAACCCCTCTCCCCACTCTCGGGAGTGGATGGGGCCCTTCACATCAGTGAGGTAGGAGGGAATGGGTCCTGGACAATCGTTTTCATATTGAATTACCAAGTCAGCTCCCTGACCAATCCTACAGACTGTCTGAAATGAAAAGTAGCTTCATGAAGTCCATATTCTCCAGTCCGGGGCAGGTCTCCAGAGTGCTCAGCCACCCTGAGATGCTGCCCTGAGATGCTGCAATTTTGATAAACCTCCAACTCCAAAGAAACAAAATTTGTCTAACACAGCATGACTATGAAAATCCAAGCCTCAGGCTTGAAGAGACCAAGGAGGTTTTAAAATTATGTCTTAGTGACATCATTTCAATCTGCATTTGAACATCAGAGACAGCTACTGGCCCTCACATGAAAGACAGGTAGAAGTGTCAATTCCCTCACTAACATCTCATCATCTAAGATCCAATGCTGTTTGGCCTTCGTGGCCGCTGAGAAATTATAGGGAAAAGTAACTTTGCTGGCTTTTGCAGTCAGGTCATGGTTTCATGCTCAGGAGCACATTTCCCAAAGAAGGAGAGGCCACCATCTCCTTGCTGGCCAAGTCAGTTTTGGGATAACAAGCACATCGTATCAAAAGGCTCCCACCTTCCAAGAGCCCTGCGGGATTCCCTGAGGAGCACTGCCTGGAGGAAAGCGAGCTGAAAACAACTCTCTTCTTTCTCCTGAGACACCAGGGCTCTGCCTTCTCCTCACTCTAGAGTTGTTGCTTTAGGTTTGCTTCATTCCTTCTAAAAGTTGCTACTTTCCTTCTAGGAGCCCACAATGAAATGCCAGAGATCAGGGGATTACCCACGAGAGAGGTAATTCCCAGCTATGCTGCCTGCCCTCCACAGCTCTCCCCTGATTTCTACCTATGGCCTAAAAGGCATCCCCCACTGCTCGCAGGTGAACAGCTCCCACCCACTCCCAGCCCACAGGCACCGCTGGCGGTGGTTGCTGCGGAGTGGAGACTTGGCTATCCCATTCCCAAGGAATCTGACCGTCTCCTGGAGGCTGCAGAAATACAGCCTTCCATAAACAAGTATGTCTACCCAGAGAAGCCTCAAAGCAGTGTCACAGCACTCTAGGCTGTGCTGGCTCAGGTGGCTGGCTGTGAATAGCATATGGAATGGACAGGTCTACTTCAGGAACTGTGCAGAGCCTGGCTCTGCAGGGGAGTAGCGCAGCCTACACCAGCAAGAGCAGGTACCTGGGCAAATGCCACGGTAGAGCCATTACAGTGACAAACATTTGGGTCCATCAGCACCACCAGAACAAAACAGAAACAGAAATTACAAATTTCGCCAAACAGTCACAGCCCTGAAAGAAAATACAGTAAAAAGATACTCTAATTTTGAGTGCTTTTGCCCGCTTGCAACTCTGCCTTAGCGGCACAGCGATGGGGAGAGCAGCACACTGGTGGCAGGGACGCTGTCCTGAGTGTCAGCACACTCCAACGGAGGAGGGCAGAATGCTGTGGGACGCTGTAGGACACTTTGTTGGCAGTCAGGCCCCTGCAGAGGTTGGGCACTGAGCCGGGTGTCACCACACTGTGCACAGGCTCCTGTGACCCTTGTGTCTCCCTGGCACGGCCCGTCTCGTCTCACTGAGTGCTGCTCGCCCTCCCTCCCTCCCAATGCGCACATGGCTTTAATGTTTTTATTACCTGTTTGACTCGCTGCCTTATTGCTTCTCCTCTTAATGGGGCTGTAACCGTGGAAACGAGGAATAAACGGCCACCAGAAAATGAGATGATTAAACAGGTCACCCTGGCAAAACAAACTCCGCTTTCACTCAGCCCAGGCTGTGTGTGCAGTTTCTGTCCAGGGAAATGTGGGTGGGAGAGGGTGGGAGGGCTGGACCAGGCTCCTAGAAGGAGCACACCAGTGAGAGGTGCCTCCTCAGAGAAGTGTGGTCCCTGCCCAGGAAGGACGGTCCTGTGAGCCTCCTGATAAAGATACACAGAAAATGGCAAGGTTTGCTGAGGGAAGATGGAAGAGAGCGAGGACAAGACACATTCATGTAACTGGGAAAAAAATAGCAACTATGAAGAGTATAAATAGGCTGGGCTGAAAACAAAACACAAGCCTGAGACAAGTTGGTGTCCTCTGTTGTCCCTGTCTCTGGCATTACCCACGCCTGCCTCACAGCAGCTCCCAAGGGAGCATAGAGGCTCTTTTGCCTGCAGTTCTCCATGTTCCTGGGGCACAGCTCCACCACTCTCCTCGTCCCTCCTGAACGGTCAAGCTGTGCTGGTGCTGCCCTGGCAAAGGCACAGCTCTGTCCAGTCAAGCATGCTTAGGACCACGAGAAATGGAGGATCTCATGCAGCACAAACTTGGCTTTCCCAGAGCCAACTGCAGCCACTGTGCTCAGAGCTCCTTTCCTGAAGCCATGGGGCTGCATGGAAAGGGACAGCACCATTTTCCAGGAGGAAATGACCACAGTCCGGGCTGGTATCCAGGCTCGAGCAGGACACCTCCACCACAGCCTCCTTGTGCTGGGGAGCAGCAGTTGGTCCACACCAGCAAGACAAAGAGAAAGGCAGGGAGGTCCGTGTGTCTCCACGCCCCGCTGGATGCTAACATCTGAATGAGACCCCTCAGTCAAGCAGAGTGGTAATGAGTTTCAGACCAAAATGTTGTTGAAAACAAAAATAAAACCCCAAAATATACACACCGCAATCAAAAAAGCACAATCACAAACCAACATTCAAAGCAGTGAGGATTCTGCCAGAATCCCCATCCTGTCCCAACCTGTCCAAACCCAGACTCATTGGGTGCTGGCAGTCTGGGAAGAGCAGACTTATTCCACCAAGAGCAACAAATTCAGCAGAAGAAATTGGAACGGTAAAGCTTGGCGAGGTAGAGATGTGAGACAACTGCTTGGAGCACACAGGCAAGTGGTTGTGCTTTCTTTCAAAAAAACCAGCAGGTGGTTTATGAAAAGGGCCCTATTCTTTAGGGTAATTTGAGCCATATTTCATTGTTTGATAGAAAAATCCTAATATTCATGACCTCCTTTAACTGGAAGAAGTTTGCTCATCTGAATATCAGCCCACAGACAAATGGGAAAATGAAAAATAGAGTAAGATAATGGTGGGGGGGAGGGAGGGAAGGAAAAGCAAGACAGAATCAAAGACAGAATGGGAAGTCCAGGAGAGTGACAAAGAGTGACAGGTCTGTGGGAATATGGAAAGGAAGGAGGACATAAAGGGAAGCTATTTAGCAAGAAAAGTTAAATAGGGCAGTATAAAAAAAGGCTGAGAAAAGCAAGAGTGAGTGACAGAAAACACAGCAAGAGCAAGCAAAGACGCTTTCCCTTCAAGTTTCCAAGTGTGTGTATCAACTTTGCAGAACTGGGATTCTTGTCCTACTGAGTTTCTGTTAAAAATATTCATATGCAATCAAGAAGAAAAATCAGACCCCCTCTCCCCAGCCTCTGTTCCCTCACCCTCTTCCAATCCGGTCCTCCTCTGCTAACATCTGCTGCCTGCCTTCAGGACATGCAGATGGTAATTATTCCAGGAGCAGCTTCCTCTCCTTTCCCGGCTTGCAGAGGGCCACTTGGAAGAGAGCTTCGAGCCATGCAGAGATACCACACACACCTTCACACCACACAGCCAGGAGAAGGGGATGTGGGAGCCAGGGCCGTGCCCAGAGAACTTGATAGCACAGGGATGGGAGGTGGGTGAAAAGACGAAAATGTTTGTCTACAAAACACACCAACAAAACATCCACCTGGCGCGAAGATGGGGGCCTGGGGAGAAGTTGGCTTGAGATGTGGAACTGCTCGTGCTCCTCCGGACAGGGACAGGGGTGCTGGAGAAGAGGGGTGCTGGGGACGCACAGGCAGGAGGAGGAGGAGGTAGAGGAGGAGGAGCTGCCCTGGGCGAGGCAGCTCAGGGAGTGGATTCATACAAGCATGGAGCTGGCAAACACCAGGCAGAGAGGTGGAGCTGCTTTAATGAGAAGATGCTTCTATGACTCAGGCCTCAAAGGGATTGGTACTTTATTATTTTATTTTTCCATAATAAATTATGCCAGGTCCCGCCGGGTTTTTCTGGAAATACCAGACAAAAGCTACCTGGCTTTTGACAGTTTCCCATGTATGGAAGCTGAAAGTTCCTGGTTCTTCCTCTGCTCTGCCCTGGCCCATCCAGTCTTGGGAGCAGGGCTGACACCCCTGCACCATTCCAACAGAACAGCCCAGCTGGAGCTCTTCACCTCCCAGCCCAGGTCCTGGAGAGGCCCCCTTGCAGGTCCATGACAACCCACCCTGGATCCACGGCTGCTCCCAGCCCATGGCACTACGGCTGCTGTGATACCAAAGGTGTCATGGGTCGGGCAGGTGCAGGAGCTCCCAGGAAGCTCCCGGAAAGCAGGAGCAGGCTCAGCTCTCCCACACCCCAGGAACCCCACCCAAGCTGGAGGGAGGAGCTCCTGCCCGACCCCCCACACCCATCCATGGACAGCAGCCAGGCCTCATTCACTTATCTCCATCACTGAGCACCCAGCCCTGGCTCTGGGCTGCACAAGGGAATATGATTATGCCCACTTTATAGATTAGGAATTATTCATCCTACACCAAATCCTCAGACTCTGCCGTGTCTCACAGATCTGTTCTGGAGCTCTCTGTTAGATTTAGGCTGAACTTGGCCCTAGTTCAGCTCTGAAACTCATGCTACAAAAATCCCCTGTGCAGCCACCTGTCTGAGGCTGTGGACCAGGCTGAGGCCAAGGCCATCATTCCCCTCCATGGAACAGTGGGCAATTCACTGCAGAGTGGTGGACACCCAGCACTGGTCTTCTCTTGCTTCCAAGAAAGGTGATGCAAGTGCACAGAACCAGAGCCTTCATCATGGCAATGTCTTGAGGGAGCAACCTGGGGAACATGAAGCTCAGCTCACCACCAACACAGGGCACGTGAGCGTCCGGGAGCACCGAGGTGGGTGAGTGTCTGGGGCAGACATGCATGCGCAGGACAGGGTGACAGAGGTGTAGGTGTTGGCTGCGGGGAACACCTCCATAAACGCTGCAGCAGAGCTTGGTGTTTTTACTGATTTCACAAGAGAGGCTCTGCTAAAATGTCACCTCTCCAAAGCAAAACATGAGCAGGTTGGTGAATCATCATTTCACACCCCAAAACCAGGAATGGGTGGCAGAGCTCTCTAGTGAGGCACCAAATCCTCAGGGGATTGTCATAAAATGCACCTGGTGACCTTAGCCTTCCCATCCTTTTCCCGTGTATCTACTGCTCTCCACCCTTTGCTTTCTCTTGCCAACCTACACGGGTTGTTCAGCTTTTATTCCAAGCATGAAACTGCCTTAGGACTGGAAGCTTTAAGCAGTTTCCCAGCCTCCAGAAATTTTCTGGTCTTGTTTCTCCATGGCAGAGCAAACAATTGCTTTGGTACCTAGCCACCACACCTAACTCCCAAACGCAATGAGAACTCGGAATTCTTTGGGAAACTTGTACAAGAACATATTTCACGTGAGTGAAACGCATGTTTTTTTGTTCACTGTAACTATTTCTTCCTGAAAGGTCTTGACAAACTCTTTTATTTTCTGGAATCACCACATGAAGAAAGATGGAAAGTCCCTCGCGAAAGGGATGAAGACTGGTGCCAGGTTAACGCACTGGAAAGAGAAGCTGAGAGCTGGACTCAGCCGCTGAGAGCTCTATGGATGGGCAACAAGGGGGCCTACAGCTTGGGTGAGGGCAAAGTATCACCATCCCTCTCCAAAACACCCTCTGCTCTGCAAGTAAAGCCTGTGCTGAGGTGGAGCATCAGCCCAGCCCCTCACCTGGGATCGGCACTACTGCCAGGAGCCCACCCACAGGAGCTGCACAAAGGAGAGGAAGCCCCAGGGTTCCAATCCCAGCTGTGGCCCTGCTCTGTGACCATCTGTCAGTCCGAAGACGGGTCCTGTCTGGAGAAGCGTTGTGTGGCCCCTAGGAGCATCCAGGGACTGTTCTGTCACCCTGCCACATCCACCACCTTGCAGCACCATGCTGACCTGGCCAAGACAAAGAGACACCCGTGCCTGGCCCTTCACTCACCCACTCCAGCACCTGAGCGCTGCTCACCTTCTACGTCCTCAACCCAGTCCCAGCTGCTGTTCCACCCTGCAGATCACTGGTCAAGCAGGAATGGGGATCAGAAACCAGCAAGTTTTTCTTTTGTCACCAATTTCTGCCTCTATCTCCCCTGCGAGCCCTCGGAGAGGAAACAGGGAGCAACAAGGTCCTGGTCCAAGGGGCTCTCAATCCTCAAAATGGATTTTACCTGTCTCTGAAAGCTGCCTTCATCTCTCAACCCCATTGCTTTCTCCCTAGGGAAATCAGCCTAAAAGGGGCTAATGGAACAATGTCCCTCTCTCTCCCCCCTCTCATTTTCTCTCTTTTTTTTTATTAGCATTTGTGGAATTTATTCCCAAACTCTCCTAATCTTTCGTACACAACCATTTGATTTGCATAACCCAGCCCCCTCTCATAAAAACTGGCTGCTAGTTTAATTAAAAAATGTAAATTTGCTGTCATCTCGGGGCCTAGTGAATTAGGACGACATCGGCATTTTTTATTGCTGAAGACGTCCAAATTGATCCAGTCCGCATTGAACCGGAGGGGAGGAGACGGTGCCGCGTGGGACTTTTGGCTGAGATTCTGCCCCTCCCCTGCTTCCAGCCAAGCCTCCTCTGCCCCCTCTTTGCTTTGCAAAGTGCAGCTGAGGACGAGGACATTGGTTCTCCCAAACCTCAGCTGGATCGGGCAGCATGGCCTCTGCAGTGTCAGCACTTCTGGGAGCTGAGCCCTGGGTGGCACCTGAGCTCTCCAAACCTTGGGAACGGCTTCATCTTCAAACCCTGGGAGGGAGGGAAGGAGCCCAGGTGGAGGTGGGAGATGCAGCAATGGTTATCTTCACCTCCCACAGGACTCTTCATTACTTTCAAGACACTTTCAACCAACTTTTCAGAGGGAAACTAAATTGTAGGCTGCACAGCAGCCCAGGGGTACGATCTGATGTCAGAGGGAGAGTCGAAAGTAGCCACAAAGGCTCCCGCTGTGAGGACAGCCAGCACGAAAAGTGGGACAGAAAAAGCTGTGTAGGCAAAGCCCTGAGATAAATTCCAAGCTCAGATAGTACTTTCCAAAAGCAGCAAAGAGGACTCAGGTAAGAAGCATAAACAGTTCAGGAAAACAGAAACTAATGATATGGAAACTGTACATTAAATATCTGATCCCCTCCAGCTGAGGTATCTGTACCATTCCCAGCCTGTTTCAGTGCAAGTTGCCTCTTCTCCTCTGGGACTCTGTGTCTCAGAGCAGAGCAGTGTAGTACCTGCACACATTAGCAGACCCCACTCTGCCAGTGGCAGACCTGGTTTAGAAGACCCAGCAGAGAGAGTGCAGGAGAGGAAACAGGAGTTTATACTCGGGATCAACTCTCTTGTCTTTGTGTGAGTTATCTCCAGTGCCAAAGCAGTAGAAACACTCCTAAGGACTTCAAGCAGCTTTGAAGCATGTTCTCCAAGTAATAGCTGGGCCCTGCTTATACCAAGATGGGAAGGTCAATCCCTGCCCTGCTAAACCCTTCTCCCAAGGAACAATCTTCACTCGGTAGGCTTAAGCCCTTGACTGCTTACCACCCAACAAGTATCTCCTAGAACTACTGGAAAGGGACATGAACACCCAAACCAACTGTCTGGGAACCTTCTACAGATCAGGAGCTCAGGAAGGAGACCAGCATTGACTGAGCCAACGTCTTCCCAAAAATCTGGTCAAAAAACAAAAAAGAAAAAAAGTTGCCACCAGCCCAAAAAAGGTGTTTCTGTCCACTGGGTGTTTCAAACAACAGCAGTGATTTAACAAAGACACAAAATGACCCTTTGAGTGGGAAATTAGGTATTCCTCCACCCATTTACCATAGGTGGCTCGGTCCTCATTCTGAGGTCAGTTCCTGTAATCTCATACCAAGGATAATTAGGCTGGGGAACAGTTTCCCAAAGGAAGTGACAGGTGCCCAGTCAGTCAAGGTATTTAAAACCAGACTCACAGAAAGTCACATGTAGGGAACATCTTGCCACATTCCTGAGCAGATGGACTCAGTCCACAAATTCTTTTCAGCCCTTAACCACTACGAACACTTCTGGCCCTAGAAGGTCCGTGCAAGCATTGACTGAGCTGAGAAAGCCCTCAGCAAGAGCAGACCGTCAGACCTCACATACCAAGACCCTCTGGGAAAGAAACCCCTTTGGACTTGTCTCTGCCAGCTGGCAGTTCGTATGAGCAGCCCTCGGGCATTGCCTCTGGAGAGTCACTGCCTGAGGGCTTGGAGAGAATTCAAGAGGCAGTGACGGAGGGAGATAAGCTGGCCCAAGTAGATAAGGGTTAGAGGTGGTGATTATGGGGCAGGTCTTTGCCCCAAGATCATGACAAGACGGGTTCACCCACACACAGACCGTAATGCTGACTTCAAGAGATCTCCCAGATCCTCATTTCCATGGCTTCCTACAGCCCCAGGTTCCCATACTGGAGACCAAAACCCGTGTGTTACCTGGGCGCAGTGGTGGCAGGGCTGAGCACCCACATCACCTCCGAGGCTGAGGATGGTCCCTGTTCTGGGGAGAGGAAGGCGTTGGCTGGGCAGCCCCTACTCGGGGGAGCCCCACGGGGCAGCGGGCAGGGCTCCAGCCGGCAGAGGGCACTGCAGGGCCGGGGCACAGCCCTGCCCGCCCGGGGCCACCCCGGCCCCAGACATCCGGGCAGCTGCCACAGCTCCTCGAGATGGAGATCGGGGTAAATCACTGTTTATTGCTCTTTAAAGCATTTGCCCGCCTGCAGTTTCACCACATCCTTAACTCCTGGGCTGCCCACGCAGCATCCCAGCTTCTTGATCTAGAAGGGAGGCAGCTGCACGCCTACGGCTGGACCCAAGCAGAGCCGGCATGTCACACTCACAGGTGGAGTGGCTCTGGAGCCACTCGGTTCCTGATATCAATGGTAGAAATAAGTAAATAAATGGAATAAATGACGACAAAATTATCCTCTCACTCACAATATCAGAGTACATAGTTCAGGCCCAGTCAATCATCAACCAGTTTATTACCATCTTACTCCTTATTAAAAAAAACAACACACACACGTACACTCTGGCAGTAATTACCTGGACCGTGGCACATCGCCAGCACAGGTACAGAGCCAAGCTGGTGGGACCTGGTCCCAAAGAGGGCAGTAACACGACCCAAGGGATTCCTACCAAACTCTGAATTTGTACGTTCTGTCAAGTCTACATGAGACTCTGATCCACACTGTCCAAGGGCTGGAAAACCCACCAACATTGTGAGCCCTACAGCCTCTGGTTGCAATCACACCCCAGCCTGATGGAGACCTGTCCACTACCACACCCAGCAGGGCCACCAGCCCAGCCCAGCCCAGCATCCAGCCAGACCCTGCTCCTCATCCTGATACCTGATCAAAAACCAGTGGACAAGCCACAAAAAGCTACAACCAAAAACACACCCAACCCCACTACTAGGGCCTGTAATCTAAAACCAAAACATTGTCCCAGCCTGGCCACCTTTCCTCCTCCCTGCATGATGTGAAGGGGTGGGGGAGGTCTCATAAACCTCACATGGAAGGACAAAAACAAACCCATCCCAGATATGCCCAGGCTGAAAAAAAAAACCCCAACTCATTAAATGTAATAAGCAGCCTCTTCATCTGACACTGCCTTGTCCCAAATAAATTAAATTCCTTTTCATT
Organism: Dasyornis broadbenti; assembly: GCA_013397935.1. NCBI lineage: Eukaryota > Metazoa > Chordata > Aves > Passeriformes > Dasyornithidae > Dasyornis > Dasyornis broadbenti. The sequence goes on along the minus strand of VZRN01004112.1, from coordinate 262,480 downwards.
TAGGCAGTACAGGAACCTGACAAGCAACCTTTACCAGCAGAGACGCCAGAGCTCGGGAGGGGGAAAAAATGAAAGAGAAAACAACCCACACAACTTGCAACAAATACAAAGGCAGAATCATTTCAAAACCCCCATAAACTTCCCCTCCGCATCCTCTCCCGGCCAGCCCGCTCCTCGCCCCGCTGCCCCGGCCCGCGGGGGCCGCGCTGCCGGGAAGGACCGGCGGAGGGAGCAGAGCCCCCGGCTCACCTCAGCGGGGCCGGGAGAGCGGGGCCGAAGCGGCGACGGGCGCGGGAGCAACTTCCGTAAAACAAGTGAAAGAAGCAAAGTGAAAGAGGCGGCGAGCCCCCCGCCGCACCGCAGCGCACCTGGTGCCGCCCCCGCGCCCCGCTCCGCCCGGCCCGCAGCCCTGCACCGCGCACCCGCCAACAAAAGTTTCGGTGCGGCGGCGGCCCCGCGTCCGGAGAGACTGCG
>VZRN01004112.1:210848-261389 GCA_013397935.1 Dasyornis broadbenti | reverse complement strand
CGGCCGCGGATCCCCGGAGCGGCGGGGACGGAGCCGCCGGCGCGGAGCAAACCGCGAGGGGATGGAGTGGGGCGTGCGGAGCTGGACGAGCCGCACCGGTGCCCCGGGTACCGGGCACGGCAGGACCCGCGGGCAGGGGCAGGCCGGGGGGTCCCGTCTCACGCGGGTCCGGGCTCAGCCGTGCGGTGCGGAGCGCGGCCCGGGGAGGACTGGACCCCTCGGGGCATTGGTGGCCGCCACCTGCGGGTGTCACAACCCTGGACGCATCTTGCCCAATGCCCCTCAGGAAGATCGCGCCGCTCTGCCGCTGAACGCCGGGCCCACGGGAGGCGGGGGGAAGGGGCTCTTTTGCAGTGAATTTCCTCATTTTTTGTGGCTTTATTTTTCTAAGTAGCAAAGAATGCGAGGGAGGTTCTGAGAGGCGTGTTGGGTAAACACAGATATAAGCCTCTTTCTTTAAAACAAACGAGCAGATTATTTACCTGATTAAATAGGTATTTTGAGCAGGTTGTAGGCTGTTTTTGTGAACACACCACGTTTGGCTCCAGGATTTTGGCAGAGCTGGGTTCCTCATCAGGGCTCACATGGAATTGCCCATGAACTTACCAGCTCTTAAATCCGTTTTATAAGCAGAACTTAATGTGCTTCTCAAAGGAGGCCAGCATCATTACCCCACTGGGGATGGGGAAACTGAGGCACTAGTGAGGGAAGTGACTCGCCAGAAGTGGACGGACAGGTTAGTCACAGGGGCTGGAAAGAGCCCAGGTGTGTTTGGCTCTGTGCACCAGGATGTGCTGCACCCGGATGGTGTCCTGAGCCCAGAGACGCAACACAAACTGCAGCTCATCACCTCAGCAGTGCTGCATTTGCATGGGCAAAAATGCACAGGCAGTGCAGCAGGCCACAGGGGAAGGAGAGGGGAGTGATTTGTGGAAACCAGAAGTATTCTGGCTTCTCTTGGAAAAAAATCTAAACAAAGTCTGGTGGAATGGAGCCACCCAGGGACCTTCCAGGCCAGGAAGCATGTGGGGACAGCAGTGTCAGGCAGGAGGCAAGTGTGCCCTGCCTGGGGGCTGCCCAGCCAAGCTGCGCTCCTGAACAGAGCCCTGCACGGGACTCACTTTCCCTGCTGCAGTCAAACTCCTGCTTTAAGAGACATGGGCAAAACTTTATCAGCATTACCCCGACTTCCCCACTCAGTTGTTTCTAACCACGCCATCAGCTCCAATTAGCACTGTCAGCCGGTGCTGCCTTTAAAATCCTGTCTGCACTTCATTTGGCCCCAACACAGGCACCAGCTCAGCCACAATCCTCAGCAGAGCCTGCCCTGGTCCCTGTGCTCGAGTCAGGCGCTACAGCACCTGCCAGGGAATATTGCACCCTGTGAAGTAAGGGACAGAACCAGGATTGTTTGTGCAGGCTCTGTAATAGCTCCATTTGGAGTAACACTTCCTTCCAGGTGTGAATTTGGTGACAGGTCCTGTAAGTTCACTGCACTTTGTGTCAGATTTCTCCATTTTTGCTTCTCCTGTGAACTTAATATTTAATCAGTGGGGGAGTTCTGCTCAGCACCGCTGTTCCCTGAGAGAGTGGGCCTCAGCTGTATCTCCAGCTCCTCACAAACGGGAACGCACTTTCTAACACGGATATGTCACTACACATACACAGCCCCACAGACCCTCTAAACATCCCTGTTCCACATGTAGCGAGCTGAGCACGTTCACACATCAGTATACAAATATTCCCCACCCCTCCCATCCCAGCATGCACACGCAACATGCATATGCCCTCCACAAAGAAAACAATACTCTGTGCTGACATTCAAATACACACATATCCATACACCACGACACACATGAACCCACACACACAACCTAAACACACCTGGAGGATCCCCTCCGCAGACTTCCCACCGTCCCTCCCACTCCTCCTTGCAGGAACAACTTGCCAAGGTGTTTTTTCAGGTGAAATCCACGCCCTGCAGCTGACGCAATGGCAAGGCCTGATTTCCTATCTCAGCAATCTCCTGTCACAGGATCAGGTTTTATTTCCCCATACTCCCCCCTTTGCCTCTTACCCAAGAAAAGTTGGTTCTTTCCTCTCTCAAGGGCTCTGGAGCTTTCTGCTCCTTTGGGGATCCCTGTGCCCCCCATGAGGGTAGCATCTTCCCTCGTCCCCCTGTCCCTCCAGAGTATGGATCCACTCTGAGAAAAAGCTGCATCTGACCATGCCCCGGCACGAAGAGACTCCCGGACCCCCTGGTCCCCAGGAGCACTTGAGGGAAGGCAGTGCCCCTCAGCCTGCTCTGAATTGTGCAGCTGTGCCATGGCGAGAGCTGCCCCGTCCACTCCAGCCACGGCTGCCCTTCCATGGCAGGTGAAGAGATCTCTCCGTGTCCCTTCCCACCCTCCCAGGGGCATCAGGAGCTCTTGGTAATTAATGTTTGCCAGGTGCTCAGAGATCCTCAGATGAAAAGTGCAATGGGAGGGGGAAGGATGATTAATTTATTATTATTACAGTTTAATGCTTTCCCCACAGACAGTGTGCCAGGCTGAGCAGGGGGTGAGTCACACTGAGATGTGGGACATCCCCCTTTTTTTTGTCTCTTCTACCTTTGTTTTTATGCTTAGCCCATTTTCTTGGCAGTTTCTCCCTCCTTAGCTGGAGCTGACCTGGGGGCCTGGGACTGTGCTCTGGATTCATGTGGGATCAGGGCCCTGGCTCTCAGATTGCAGGTTGGAGATCTGGCAGCACTGTGCCCCTCCTCCTGCTCCTGCTTGGGGAGTCTATTAGGCAAATGCTCTTGCCCTATTTCTGTAATTTTGTTTGATTTCTGTTTCGTCAAGGGAGGTGCCCAGAGGCCTCAGGGCCTGGGCGGCAGGAGCAGACAATCCATGCTTTCTTTCCCTTTCCTTCTCTTTCCCTCCTTCCTTCTCAATTCAGTTTCAATCACATTATTGGCACATGGCTTCTAGAGCCCATTGCCAAAGCAGCTGTGCTAAGTCTCAGCGTGCTGGGGAGGGCTGGGAACGCTTCTGCCATTTACTGTTCGTTGGCCTTACTCAAACAGTTTGACACCAGCTGCCCACCATGTGGCTGCTGATTTTCCAGACAATTCACAGCTTCCAGCATCTGCTGGAAGCCAATGCTGCTCATCTCTTGACCACTGCCCAGAGGGAATGCTTGTACTGGGAACGGGCCATCCGGCACTGAGCGCACACAGCATGTGCTCCAGAGGGGCCCACAAGACTTGGGGGGAAGGAGTGGCAGGGGTTTGAATGCACTAACAATTAGTTACAATTTACTGCAGCAATTAAAAGTGCAGCCTGGGGATTTCAGGGTGAGGAGGTAAGGGCATAGTCATACCCAGGCATCAGGTCCAACAGGGAAGGTACCTGGCACTCAAAAGCAGGTGCTCTGCGTACAAAACCAGCAAATACCACCCTGAGCCTCCCAGGGCTACCCCCACAAAGCCCCTGAGCCTGGGCTTGGCATGGCAGGCAGCTGGGATGGGAAACTGCTGCCCAAGGATGAGGCCCAGACTGGGCAAGACCTATTTCTGCAGAGTGGGGGCCAAGTACAAAACAAAACGGTGATTTCTGCCTAGAGGATCTGCAAGCCAACTTGTGTTCCTGCAGAGACACGCTTGGGTGCAAACGAAAACACGAGCACATGCCGTGTGCGCGCACACACACACAGAGTCACATGTAAGTGCACAGACATGGCAAGCCCTGTGGAGGGTCCTGTAGCACACCTGGGCACCCAGAACACGGCTGCATTGTCATGGATGTTTGAGCAGAGACTGTCCTGCTCTGGGCACATGTGCAAGGCCTGATGCCACAGAGATGCCAAGGGGTTCTGGGTAGAGAGGAGCTGCCAACTCTACTTTCCCCTGCTGGGCAACGATTTGCTCCCCCAGCAGCTCTGTCCTGACATGGGCTGGGCCGATCGGGGAACGGTCCCAATGCACAGCCCAGTAACAGAGATGGGGCAGGTCGAGAGACAGGCTGGGTTTTACAGGACTCTGACACTGTGGAGTAGGGCTGGTCTCCGTAAGTTCACTCTGGACTTGATGTGGCTCGGGCAGGGGCAAGAGGAGAAAGGAGGGAAGGCAGAGGGAACCTGGCCCATTGTATGCTCTGCTCTACAGGCTCATCACAGGCAGAGGCCGTGTCACCCCTGCTCCCATGCGGGGCACTGAGGCAGGTACAGAGCACTGCCGGGGACTGTCCCCAATGGAGCGGTCACCCATTCATTAGACATGGCAATGAGGGGAGATTATGGAGGAGGCAAGAAACGGGCAGCAGACCCAGGACTGCACACAGTGGGGACTGACTGCACTTCTTCCTCCGGGATGTGTCAGCAGGATCCCCAGCAGAGCACGGGGAGGGAAGGCAAAGCAAGCCTTGGTGGGTGCGTTGCAAGAGCTGCCCGAGATGTAGCACATGAGTATCGGCGTGGGCTGGCCCTCCTTGTGCAACAGGGCTGCCTGAGCTTCGCCGCTGCTGACACCGGGGATGTGCCAGGATGTGCCAGCGTGCATGCGAGTGGCTCTGAGCGAGGCGGGCACCCTGGGCACCAGGGTACGTGTGTGGCACATGGAGCGTGCAGAGGCAGCACAGAGCCCGGCGGAAGCGCGGCCGCAGCCCCCGGGGAGCCCTGGCTGAAGGCCGGAGGGTGCGGGGAGCAGCGGCGGGCGGTAAGTGTGAGGCAGACGCAGCGATTGCATTACTGAAGGAGCCCGGGCTGGCAGTGCCGAGCTATCGTCCCTGTAATCCTGTTAGCCAGCAATCTCCATTCCGAAAGAGCTTCATTTCTTTGTGAATATTTGTAAACTAGATATCTAATGGAAAATTATAGGAAAATTATAGTGAAATTCATGACGAAGAAATCCGATTAGCCCTAATTCAATTATGCCATCTTAGCCCACACAGCACATTTCCCATTTTTTTCCCATAAATACCAATGCCAGGGGTCCGGGTAATCAAATAAAATTGAAAATCATCTTCCCATTAAATTCAATTAGCTGCAATTTCTAAAGCCTATCAGAGATTTTAATTACTAAATTATAAAATTCTCCAATGCTAAATTGAAACTAAAAAAATTGCACATCCTTATATTTCAGAAGAAAAAAACCCAGCAGAAACCTTGAAAAATACCCTTCTCCTCCCATCAGCACCCACGTGAACACGGGTCTGGGCAGGCTTCATCAGAGAAGTGAGTGTGGAGGGACATGAGCCAGGCCTAGGGAAGGTGGCTACCTCTGAGAGAAAGTGTGTGGATATCAGCTGAGATTAAAACCTAAAATCCAGCCCCAGACAGCTAGAGCTGGGTTGGAAGAGGGAAGGGGAAGGGCTAGCAATCTGAGCAGTGTCTTTGCTCCCTTTTCCCACACAAGCTCCTCGGTTCTGGCCGGTTTTCGGAGCTGCTTTGCCAGGCACTAGTGACGAGCCACTGCGCTCCCACAGCGAGTGAAACAGCCGGGACTCTCGAGGAGCTGGAACGAGTTTTGCCTGCAAATGGGTTCAGTGAGGCAGTCCCTCGAGTCTCCCTGTGCCAAAGCCAGGGCAGGGGAGCTGGTGATGCCCAGAGGGAAGCAGGAGGGCAGATGCTAGCTTTGTGCTTCTGATAAAACTTCTTGAATAATGGCCATGCAAGCCCGGTCCTGACACTGAATTAAGGGAAGCTGGAGCCCTCAACAAACTGATTTAGCTTGAAGCACTACTTCAGCGAACACGTGGGATGTTCCAGGGGAGGGGGATGTAATCACCCTTCCCTGATAGCACAGGGAACTCTCCGAGTTCACAGAGGCACCAGGCAGGCAAGCCCATCCCTAAACTGTTCTTTATTCAACAACCAAAGCAAGCAGGCAAACGGGGAAACCAACAAAGCCTCTGCCTACAGATGCTCTCTTCCAGCCCTGCTCCTCCGGGGACCAGCATGGCACGGCGAGGTGTCGAGGGGCAATTAACTGTGTGAACAAGCAGTGGGAGGAGAAGGGAAGCTCAGCTCTCCAGTTACAATACCTGACCCTCTGCGAGGCAGCAAGTAAGGATTTTCCGACACTGCTTTTATGCCAGAGAGCGCTTTTGCATGGTACCCTAAAGGGTTTATTCACATGCTAACATAAAGGAAGCCAGTTTCTAACACATCTCACAGCTCTAAATAGAAGCTCAGGTTGCCCTGAACCAGGCCGATACTTGGTTTAATTTACTGGGCGCCCGAAAGTTGCCAGCAGGGAGTTGCCCGCAAACAGAACAACAACAAAAAAGTTAATGATCTGGGCTTTTTCTTTAATAAATAGGCAAACTGGCTGAGCCGGATTGTTGGCTGGGATTCGTCTCCCCTTTATCACCCTGGAGCTTCTGTGACACATTCTCCAAATCATCAGCATTTTGCAATTTGAGGTCGTTACCAAATAGTATTTTTTTGCCAAGGAAGGGAGAAAAATAAATTAATAACTAAGAAGCCCAGGCAGGGAGAGGCTGTGGGTTGGATGGTGCTGCCACCTCCGCGGGGATTGCTCAGGCACCTGGCAGCCTGCCCAGCGCGCACCTTGGTCGCTGTCTCACCCTGGAATGTGGTGCTGGCACCCAAGTGCTACTTGATTTTACTACGAATTAATCAAAGTCTCTTTTGCAAACATCTAACACTAAATCACCACTGGCTGAGCTTCATGTGCAATTCCCCTGTTCCAGGGATTTGGCACAAGGAGATTACTAGCTCCAGGTGAAGAGCTGAAGGGGATCTCCTCTCTGCACATCTCCTTGTTGTCCAAGGCATCAGCCTCTCCCAGCTGGAAGGAGAATGGATTTCCCGCAACTCTTCTCCTGCTCTCAGCAGGTAACCACACAGACATCCAAGATATGCTGGGATAAATCTGTCTGTGCTGCCTGACTGGAGCGTAGCTCCACCAAGAAGGAATTTGGCGTGACTGCGAGCTGACACAGGCGGCAGAGCGCTGCATTGGCAGCGCCGGTGCGCCTGTGACCCCTTGTTCATGGAGCTGCACACGGCAGCACATGGACAGATGTGTTCCTGCCTGCGTGGGTACGGCTGCCTGCACATCTGTGCACATGCATGGCCTGGTGGCACCGTGTGGGCACTTGGTCACGTGTGTGTACGGGGCTGTGCAGTCAGACATGGCTGTCCACAGACGTTCTCTGAGGGCGTTCTTGCCATGTCAATGTGTGCACCTCTCATTTGTCTCTGAACTTGCAGTCCTGAGCACCCCTCCTGTCCTGTGCAGCCCCCCAGAAGGCGGTTTGCCATGGCTGATGATCTGGGTGGCAGCAGCACATGTCCGCACGCTGCTCCAGCAACACACCACTCCCTGAGCCATGGGCAAGCTGTATTCCCCTCTCCACACTCTGCCTGTCTCAGAGCCCTTTCATATTTTCAGTGCTCACTAGACCGTGAATTCACCTTCATACCAGTTACAGGGTTATTTAGCTTCTCCTGACATTGATAACCACCAAACTTTCACTGGCAGCTCAGCTTTCTCCCAGGAGACATGCAGCACTCCTCTCTCCCTTGCCCATGGTGCCCCCACCCATGCACACCCAGCAGGAGCAGGGGGCAGATGCCCTAGCAGGACACAGTGCTTGGAACACTGCCCACCCACCGGCCACAGTCACTTATCCCCAACCCACATCTGCACTGTGAAAAAGAGGAACAGAGCACAAGAGTTAAAAATCAGATGGAAAGAATGAAATTGAGGAGAGGAGGAGAGAGAGAAAATGGGAAAAGGGTGATAAAGCAAAACCAGTGTGAACAGAGGAGGAAAACTGCCCAAGACAACAGAGAAAGGTGCAAGGAGGGAGACAGGAAAAGCACAGGAATATCCTGCGGGGTTTTGCCCCTGCATACCCCACAAAGCAACACTCTCAAGCAGTTTACACCAACTTATTCTACAGCTCTCCCTGAAATCTTAGGGATCAGCTAGACAGCCCTTGTGCAGCAGCTGGACAAGCTGTGCATGGGCTGGGGCACTGCTAAGGAGTAATGAGGATGATCAGCCTGTATGGGAAACATGAGATTCCCCCCAGGGTGCCCAAAGGCCGTGAGAGTGCAGAAAACCCCAAATGGGAAGATGAAACCTCTCTGCAGGGCCAAGCACAAGGAAGGTCAGCAGCCTGTCCCTCCTACTGATCTCCTGTCATGAGGAAGCTCTGCTCTCCTTTGCTGGCCCAGAGCCACCTCTTGCCACTCACCCTCCCACTGGTTCTGAGCCATTGTTGCCTGTTCCCCCCACTCCAGACCTGTAAGGCACCTTTTTGCCAGCTTTCCCCTCCCCTGACACAGCCCCCAGCTCTTGGCATCATGTCTTTGGCCCAAGGCTTGGCTGCTCACCCCTGGCCATGTGGGCTTGCTCCCCAGTCTCCTGCGCTTTCCCACTGTGGCTGAACAATTCCCTGCTGAAGCGAGTGCTGCAGTGACATTTCACTCTGAAACCAAGCATGTGCTGACAGTGAGTGGCATCCCCAGGAGCTCCTGCTGGCCCCAGGGCTGTGCAGGGCCAGACGAGGTGCACAAGTCGCTGCACAACTCGTGGTGCCTCTTCCCATCTGTGTGGCTCCTCTGGCTCTGCCCCAAGCTGTGCCTGCAGCAAGTCACCCATCCCACTGTGGCCATCCCCATCTCCTGTCCTGCACAGCCCCTTGGAGCAGACTGACCCATATCCCAGGGGACAAAATCCCTCCTCCTCCTTTGGCCCAGGGATTTCAGCTCTGCCGTAACTCAGAGCTCAAAGTGGGAACTTCACTACGTTCCCACAGCCATGGGATGAGGATGAATACGACTCCTGTCGCTCCAGCAGTGTGCAGTGGTACGTTCCCACAAGCACAGGTCTGCACTTATTACATGGAATAGAGATTACATGCATCTAGAGAGGGAGCTGGTAGGGGGACAGAGCCGCTCTTGTCCCTGAGGCAATTGTTGCTTACCCCACCTAACACCAGAGACTGCAATACAGACGACACTGGAGTGCCTTTTGGGGCTGTTCTGGTCAGAGCCAGGAGTTGGATTTGATGATCCCATGTGGGTCCCTTCCAACTCAGGATATTCCATCATTCTGTGGTTCTGTGATTCTGTGAACTGCCAGAGCGCAAAGGGACGAGAACAGGATGAACCAAAGCAGTAGCTCTGGCACAAGTTTATCACAGCCAAACGCTTTTCACACCAAGTTCATCACACCCAAACACTTTCCCCTGTCCTCTAGCTTCTTTGGGCTGGTTCCTACCACTAGAGCCTCCTCTGGCTTCGTACTGCCACCCTGCAAAGGCAGATCTGGAAAGACAGCAGAGACACCCCTGCTGCCTCACCTGCCCTGGGAGCACACCCCGGGGCTCCTGCTTTCCCCATATCACCATGAAAAAAAAGCTCTGTGCAAACAATAGATCAATAGGGCCCCCGCCTCTTCGAAAGGAAAACAAACACCCGGATCACCGCAAATTAGAGAATGTTTCGCTTCACTTCATCCAAACAGGCTGACAATTTTTTTGGGTTGTTGCCACGGTGACAGAGTAACACAGCATTCAGCCTGTTGCAGAACAATCAATTAAGTTAATGCCTCGGAGTGCCTGTTTACCCTTCCATTTAGGAGGTGCTGCTCTCCCTCACGCTTTCTCTCTAGCTTGTTTTAAATTTCTCATCCTTTGCTTCCTGCTCCCAGTTTTTCTCTATTTAACCTAAAAATAAAGTCCCTCCCCTAACTACCTTCCATCTTGTAAGGAGCCTCTCACTTTTTGGAATGATCACCTGGAATAAAGTTTTTCCTCTCTCTCACTCCTGTCATTTCTGGTTCCTTCCTGGAAAAACTGGGGATTTACCTTTACCTTGCAGGGCACAGCCCTGTCCCCTCCTCCTGGTGTGCCCAGGAACTTGCAAAGTTTCTAAATGCCAGCTCTAAACATCCCCTGGGGAGAGTGGGCACCTTCTGAAGAGACAGAGTAACTTGAACTAAAGACCTATGAAGTGATCAGCAACCCTTCCGCTATTGTTGATTTTTACACTGTGAGCTGTAACCATAAAGGAAGAACCAACTCGTGCCAAATGCTGTTTGAAAAGGAGAATTACAAAAGGGCCTCACAAGAGTCTAGGTCTCCTCCTATGGTTCCTGTCAAATGAAACTCCTAAATACCTGCATAAATTATTTTGGCCTAAGCAAAATTCAACCCAGTGCTCAAAGCATTGCACTGAACTGAGCCTGTGCAAGGAGACTTTAAAGGGGGCACCATGGCCAGGAGACTGTGGCAGATCCATCATTCTGGTCCTTTAAAACAAGGGATGCCAAAGCATCTCTGGGCTCTGCCCTGGCCATCAGCAGTCTGCCAGGCCTTTCATAGGCTCACATGCTCCTGCCACTGATCTTGTGGGTTTATTTCCTGCCTCACAGGCCCTGTGAGCAGTGACACTCAGCTGTGTAGCTTCACTGCCTGTCTGCAGCCACTTTCTCATGCCTTGCCCAGCAAGCAGCAATAACTGCCCTGCATCTTCCCCAGCCCTCCTGCAGACTGCAGCACCAAAACAGCTCCAATATCCTGGGTGAAAATGAGGTACCAGGGGGTGAAAGGATTTATCCAAGGCCAAGCCTGAGATAAAATTCGGGGCTTCTGTCTCCTGATCTCTCTGCACCTTGGTGCTGTCTTTCTCATCAACACAATATTCCTACGGTTTTCTTTGAAATCTGAGGAAAAGTCCTCCCTCATATCCTCATCCTAAAGGAAAAGGCAGAGGCAAGCATGATGTGAAAACAGGGAGATTCCATGGCACTGTCTTCTCATCCTGCCACTAGCAACAAGTGCCTGAATGTAAAGCATACATTAACTTAGTATTGAACAGATGGAACAAAACTGTAGACTGAGCAGACAGGGAAGAATGGTGCTCAAACACTAGGAAAAATTACAGTCATGGGTCAAATATAACACCTCCCCCCTGCCTTCCAAGACGGATCCTTTTCTCAGGACTCCACTATCAAGAGCTAACACAAGCCTGCTCAGGGGCGAGCACTGAGGCCAGGTCTGCACAGGCTGCAGGACAGCTGTGCCTCAGGTCCCACCGCTGCACTCCTCTCCCCCTCCCTGAGAAGAAGTTGTCAGCAGAACCTGTTGGAGCAGGGGCTTGTTGACTGCTGCCTGTCCATTACAGCCCAGATTATAAGCATATTGCACAGTGCTCTCTGCACGGTGCTGGGGAAATCCAATACGCTGAAAGGTTAATGCAATCAATTAGGGTGACAAGGAAGTAGAGTAAAGCCTTCTGAGTAGATGAAAGGGAGAGAGAGATGGAGACAGGGAAAAGCAAAGAGAAGCAGGGGGGGAGCAAAGAGTGGGAGGAGGAGAAGGAGGAAGATGGAATACAGGGCTTGTGTGGTAGACCTCAGGGTGCTGGTGTGGCAAGGGCACCATCCTGCCCAGCATGGATGGGGTTGTCATCCACAGAAGCAAGGCAGGCCATGGATCCCCAGGACAGCAGCTGGGCCAGGACTCCCTGTTCATGGCTTCTCCCGCCCTCTCTTGCAGAGTGTGGAGCCCTGCTCAAACTGCAGCTGCCCAGGCTGTCCTGCCACCAAGGGTGGTCACTAGGAGACTGGCAGAAGTTCCTGTGTCCTTCCTGCCCAGGTTCCCAGAAGGCGTGGAAGCAACTGGCAAGGTTTGCAAGGCAAAGGATCTCAGCAAGCCATGGGGGAGCATAAACGGAGGAGAAAGAGGGAACAGGAAGGACAAAGAGAACTTCTGGCTGTTCATACACTCTGTGCACAAAGGTAAGGATGAGCACCATCTCTCTGCAGATTTCCTAGCTAGACACTGGTAACCACCACTGGCCACTTGCCTGCACCTCTCCCCTCTGTAAGCATCTGTAACAGAGGTGCTCTCTTATTTTTCCAGCCTCCTTTCACACGTGTCAACCTGGGCCCTCCTGCAAGGTCAGAGGACAAGCCCCAGCCAGCACAAAGCCGTAGCAGTTTCACCCCTGGTCTGATGAGGGTGCCATGGCACTCAACCCACCAGCACAGCAGGGAGATCCCAGTGCCATAACATGCATCCTGCTGCTCTGTCCAGCACGGCACAGGCCTTTCCTGGGACATTCAGCTCGGGGAAGAGCCCCATCCTTCCCCTCCAGCCCCCTGAGCCACTGCTGACTGGCAGAACTCCTGCTCTCTGACCCCCGAGCAGTGCAGCACTTCATTAACCTGGGCTGACAGGTCAGCGAGAGCAGCCCCTTCCTACCACGGCTCCTGCTCGGGCACAGCTCAGCCAGGGAGAACGTGACACCAGCTCATTAGGACAAATTATTACTCTATAACCCCTGCTGCAATGTCCCTTAATATGCCTATTTAGCAAGAGACAAGTCCTGGTGGGCTCCTTGGCATTAAAACAACCTCACAAATCACCAGAGGCACAAGCACCGTGATCTCTGCTTCCGGGGGTGGAGAGAGGACGGCTGTTCCTTGGGTGGGTGCTGGAGGGGCACAGAGTCCCGGGCTCTTCCCCTGCAGCAAAATGAAGGTCCAGATCTTGCTGGGGGATGTTCTGCAGCAGGGAGTTGCCATCTGGCTGCGGCTCACTGTGCTGCCAAACATGCCCAAGCTTCAGCACAACAAAGAGTTGTTCCCTCATTGAAATCCACTGAGGAAGTGTTCTGGGATGCCCATTCAAACTGCTGGGCCTTATCCCTGCTTACTGCTGCCCTCAGCACTACCACCAGCATCATGTTCCACGTAAGACTGACAATATTTAAATGTTTCCCTGTGATATATATGAAGTCAGTGCCTGGCTTTCCAAATCCACCTGCTACGCTAAGCCTACCTGCTCACTCCTTCAGGTTAACCAGCAAAGCCAAAGAGCAAGTTTGGAAGCCGACATTGCTGGCAGGCACTGTGTGCTGCCTCCCCGTGTGAGGCCATGCTAAATTTTGAGGGATAAACCCACTGCACATGTAAGCAGCCAGCTCACACCTTTGCAGGGAGGGCTGCTGGCCATCTAGAACTAATCCAGAAATTACACAACTGCCGTAGTTTTGGGCGCAGTGAGTGAGGTATCACAGGGCAAGACAGAAAGGCGGGCAAATGTCAGAGGAAGGCTGCTACCAAACAGGAACAGGGAGCATGCGGAAATCAGCCTCCAACCTGACCTTTAGAAGAGGGAAAAGGGAGAAATAAAACAGTGATTCATGTAACAGAGAGAAGTGGCAGCAGTGCCAGGCAGGAGACAGTGAGGAAGAAAAGTAATAGAAAGAAGAGAAGAAAGTGTGAGAAGTGTGTGATGCTGGGCACAGAGAAGGGCAGGATAAAAGCAAATGAACGGAGAAATGAGGAACCTGAGAGAAACAGAGAGAGGGAGGGCAGGAGGAAAAGGAGGAGAAAAGAGCAAGAATAGCCATGCAGTGAGGAGCACGCGGGTGAGGCAGAGCGCTGTAACCAGGGTTGTGAAGCATGAAAAGGGAAGAATCTGCCTGTTCCTTTCAGCACTTGGAGCATGGCGCTCAGTGGTGACCTACACTGTGCCCGGCTGTGATCACGTTTTCAGGGCCACTGCCTGCCGATCCCAAACAATGATGAGGAGCCTTTGAAGTCAGAGAAAGAAGCCGCGATGTGAACTGGGGACTTTTTTTTTCCCCCCTTTTTTTCCCCTCCATTTTTTAAGGGCCAAGGAAAGAAGGGAGGAAAAGGATGGTCTGAAGTGGTGGGGGGAAGGTTGGGGGAGAGGTTGCAAGGACAGAATAGAGAGTTGCTCTCGGTGGGGTGTCCCAAAATGAGAGAGACAAAAAGAAAACAAACAGTTTATGAGTAGGGCACATGCTGCCTGTGTCTGCATGCCCCACACTGCTGGCCCCCCGTGCTCCCAGGGAGGCTTCTGTTCCCCAGCAATGATGGATGGACACATAGGGCCATTCAGGCCTGCCATGTTACAGCAGCAGTATTTACATAACACTGGCCTTCCACCGGTCACCTCTGACACTGCCCAGCCCAGCTTGGGGCCCCCTCCCACCCCAGCCAGCCTGGGCCCCTCTGATGCTGCTCAGACTCAGCCCATGAGCTCCCCAAAACTGCTGCAGGGATGCTCTGAGCGCACACACTGCAGTGAGTGCTTCTGGCACCTCTGAGCGATGCCCCACAGCGATGCCCCACTTCCCACCCTCCCCATGGCCTCTCCTACCCTCAGACCTGTCTTAGTGCCTGGTGATGGAATGGAGCAATGGCAGAGGCCAGATGTGGTTGGTGATGCAGGGGGTACGGAGCAGAGACACAGGGAGGGAGTGAGAACTCTTCAGGTGACACACAAGGGGCTTCCTGGTTGTCCTGGGGCCATGAGGAAGAGCCAGGGACAGCAGGAGCTGCCTCAGCGTAGCAGGGACTTCCCGGTAACCATTATCTGAGGTGGCATAGGGAGTGTCTTACCCAGCACATGGAGATGAGGCATTTACGAGACGCAATCATCTTCCATTCCCTGGGCTCTAGACCTCTAACCCTTAGCAGGCACACACTAAGTGACCATCCAGCTCTAGGACACTGTGAAGCTGGGGCTTTTTCTTCTAAGACAGACCACGAGGGCCTAGGTAAAGGGAAAACCCAGGAAAGTCTGGATTCTGCTGGAGGCACAGAGCTGCTTCCATACTACCACAACGTTTCTGCAGTCTGAATAGATAAAAATGTGCCAGAAGAGGAACATGCACATCACTATCTGAATTATGTGAACTGAGCTCAGCAAAACTTCACAGTAGATGGAGACTGCATCCTGTTCAGTGAAAGGACCTTATATCCATCTCCCCCAGCCCAAATGGATGGAGATAAAGCACTTCCCTTTCACCAAAACCCTTACACATTTTTTTATCTGTAAAGACAGAAGCAATAGAGAAGATATTGAGGAAAACCCACAGTGACAAAACCAGGTGCCCAGAACAACTGGTGTACAAAGACAGGATTAGGACACTTATGCCATGTCTGCATTGGACCTTCTTCTGTTTCCATGTGTGTCTATGACTAATAATAGTCGAAACCCAGGAATTCTAGTGCAGACATGGCCACAGTGAGCAGCGTGAGAGGTGCCCAGAGGAAAAGAGAACCCAGGAGGGCGTAGTGACATACCCATTGCAGTCTGAAGTCTCTCCTACCTTTCGGAGATTTCAAGGCCTGGCTTCTTGCCTCGTTTTTAGCTCTAAATTCACTTCATTCTGGAGTGGGAAAAGAAATGATCCAGTTAACACACAGGGCACACCTGAGAAAGAGCCAAGACTCACAAAAGCTGGGTAAGAACCCAGCTGCCAGCAGGTCCAGCATGGGACATTCAGACTCTTCAAGGGAACAAAACGCTTTCCTGCTCCTTGCTGTACCCCTCAGTGCCATGCACCCCATGAGACAGAGAGAGCTCTGGCACTGCTCCATGCAAGAGGCTCCTCATGAGGGCTGGGAATAATTCCACAGAGAGAGCAGCTCTCACTGGCCTGAATCCTGCTCCCCGGGTACCACAGACAGACCTTGTGCTGGTCTGCTCCACAGTTTGCCCACACGCCTAAGGTTGCCTTCTGCTCCATGTCAAATTTTTCCCTTCCCAATCTTCACATTTCCTCTGCTGACCCCTCTTTCTCAGAGGTTCACCTGTGTGCTAATGATGCCTCCCTCGCACACCTTGTGGGGCACAAGATGATGGGGTGTAGGACTGGGTCCCATGTCACTGAACCTCCTTATCCACTCATCTGTGCATTTTCCACCCAGGAGAATGCAGAGAGTGAGGAAGAAGGAGGAAAGGGACAAGGGAAGAAAAGTCACAGCAAAACACATGAAAAGTAAATTGAATTATTTAAAACCATATGTTCCAAAAATGTGACAGAGCATAAAAGCTGTGCCATGAGACTTCTGAAGGGGGTTATTCTGCGCAGGCTGGGTGGAAGGAGAGCTCACGGCTGGGGAAGGATGCTCTGCAGCCAGACAGGGACTTCCCTCTCCCAGAGCCAGGAGGTGGCCAGGAGCACAGGGTGGCTTCATGTGGAGTGGCAAGGGTGCTTGGCCCATTCCTGTAGCCTGTGTTGTGCAGCCCTGCCAACACAGCTCTCTCAAGTGCCCAGGGTGGCAGCAGAATGACAAAGTGCCCTGAGGCCACACACACTGCACCCATGGTTTCACCCAGGAGCCGCAGTTGTCTGTGCCACACACCGGCTCTCCACATGCTGCAGCGTGTACCACGACGCTTGAGCTCCTTGTCGGGCAAAAGCAAGAGGGATTCAGGCGACTACCATGCTGCTGCCATGGCTCACCCCTGTGTTCCAGGGTCCTGGCACCCTGTGCCTGTGGATGGCCTCCTCCTGTCACTCACACTCTGCCACTGCCAAAGATAGATGCCGTGTGTTGACTGGTACCCAGAGCAGGAAGGAGCCGGTGAGATATCCCAGACGGATGGACAGGAGGACGGAGACCCTCAGGTGAGGAAGGTCCATAACCAGCCTGGCTCCTTCCTTTCCCACTCCAATCCTGATGCTAACAAGGCTGAGGGCATGGCTGGAGTAACAGCCCCCCGACTTGAGATGCTTCTCCCACCCTGGCACCCTCTGTCCTTCTAGCATCCCTTCTTCCACCTTTTTCTTCCCTTTGTTCTCCCTTTCTTCCTTCCTCTTTCCATTGCTTTCTCTGCCACTCTGTCATGCTGGTTTTTCTCTCCCTCTCTTTTTTCCTCTCCCATTTTCCCGAGCTCTCTGCCTGTAACTCTCTGCCTTCCTGTCTTTACTCCCTCACCCCTGTGCACGATCAATTCTTGGGTTTGAGTTTTTAATTGTTTTTTTTTTATTCCTCTTCTTTTGGCCGCAGCTTATCAATGATGCAAGAGGAATAACGCCAATTTACTTAGAATGTGTAATCCCCAAATCAGATTGGGGGATTGTATGAGGCAATATGACCTTGCATATGTCTCCATTAAAGCCAGCCAGGCCTCCTCTTGTATTCTGTGTTCCCAGTACATATTTAGACAGATAACGCTAATTGTACTTGACATGTCCTCTTAAGGATGGACTCTTCCCTCCCCCAGCTCTGCTTCCCTGCCTGACAATGTGCCAGAGCTGAGCCCGCTCGCTCGCAGTGTGGCACGGCACGGCACCTGTGGGAGCGGCCGGGTGGGCGCCTGGCACGGCCTCCATGCCCAGTCCCACTGTGGGCCAGCCCCCAGCGCTGCACCGCTGTGTGGGAAGGGGGCCAGAGAGGGCAAGGAGCAGGGGGAGCACTGCTGGGGCACTGTTAATCTGAGATTACACACTGTTACTGTGTCAATTGTGGATTCCCCGCGAAAAAAGCCTTCAGACAAAGAGAGGAGACTTGCTCACCACGAACATCTTTGAAGTCTCTCTCCTTTCCAATGAAGGGCTTCTACCCCGCACCTCTAAGCTCCTACATCTGCTTTGGGTAAATACTTGTGTTTGGCTATTGGACCCCAGATCCAGCTTCTAGGGCACATCACTGGAACATCATAAAGTCATAAAATCATAAATCAAATCATAAAATGGTTTGGGCTGGAAGGGACCTTTAAAGGTCATACAGTCCAAATTCCCTGTCATAGGTAGGGACACCTTCCACTAGACCAGGTGGCTCCAAGCCCCATCCAAGCTGGCCTTGAACACTTCCAGGGATGTGGCAGCCACAGCTTCTCTGGGCAACCAGTGCTAGGGTCTCACTACCCTTGCCGTAACAATTTTCTTCCTTTTATTTGGCTAAATTGTCCCTCTTTCAGTTTAAAACCATCACCCCCTGTCCAATCACTATAGGCCCTGCTAAAAAGTTTGTCTCTGTCTTTCTTGTAAGCCCCCCTGAAGATGCACTGAAAGGCTGCCTCTCCCCCGTACCTGCTGTTCACTGCTGCTCCAGAGCAGACAAGCAGGATGCAGGAGGAGGAGGAGGAGGGGAGCTTATTCCAAGGAAACCAATGGATCCAAACTCTTCGCCAAAGTGGACTCAGGTTTTTTTTTCCCCTTGACACAACATCCTAATTCGACTTTTTCAGTATCTTTCCTTCAACAACCTTTTTTCCTTCCTCCCCTTCCTACCCGGCAACTGCGCATTTATTAATTCATGAGGCACTAATTAGTTCTTTGTTTAATTTTGTGTTAAACAGACTGACCGGAATGATAACGACTTGCAGCTTTGCATTACGGTCCCCAACCGCCCCTGTTTTCTGACAACAAGGGAGCGCAGTGAGACTGGCGTGATGAACCCCAATTCCCACTCCAGTTGCACTTCATTAAGTCAAAATGTGACAAGAAGCTTAGAGAGCAACTTTCAGATCGGATCGCACATAACAATTGGGCAGGAAACTTTCCAAGGGGGAAGCGGGAGAGGCACTCACAGTGAAGGCTGGCACCGCGCACAATCCCCCGGCGTGCCTGCCTTAAAGGAGCCGGCTCAGGCTGTCCAGGCAGGAGTCAGGGCATGTGTTGGCAGTGGTGAGTGCCAGAGGAGGAAGAGGAAAGGAAGGGCACCAAGACAAACCAAAGGCAAGGCAGGGCAGGACAGGAGGTATCATGTGCTCCCCTTGTTTCCTTTGCGACGAGGGGTTCTGTTGGCAGCCTGTGGAATGGGTTGTGTCGAGAACCACGGAGCCCAGGTGGGATAATCCCTCAGTGGGTCACTTCGTGAGCTTTGAGGACATCTTGAGGCACCTTCAACTCCATGCCTCAGTTTGCCCTCTGTAGCTCTACAGTGAAACAAGCTGGTGATCCTCTACAAGTGTCAAGAACAACACGATTGTCATGGAGCCCCTAAACTGCAAAGGGAGAAGGTGAATACTGGCACCCACGTTGCTAAAATCAGAAGGGAAGGGAGAGCTCTGACCCTAGGGAGAGGGATGGCTGCTCTCCTGGAGAGGAAATTGTGCCTTCCTTCAACTTTGTGCAGTGTCTGACACTCCAGTGGCACTACCAAGTTTTGAAAGTGACCTGAGCAGTAGAGTAACAGCAATAAATTTGATAGACTGCAAAGCAAGAGGGTGCCGAGCCCTCTGCACTCAGCCCTACAGGCGGGAATCCAGCCACCCCAGCGCTGTTCATCCCCAGGCTCTGATATCAGAGTACCATGAGCACCTCACTGGTAGCTATGGCTACAGGGTTTGGGTGTGTAGTCACCTGTCTGGCCTGGACCAAGCATCACCCGGCAAAAATCACCTGAGCACGATTTACTCCTCAACACAGGTCAACATGGGACTGACAGACAATGACACAGCCTAAGTCATGACCAGCTGGATCTGTCCCAGCCTGGCTGGCACAGGGTGTTCAGTGTGTGGCCACCTCCTTGAGCGGCTTCTGGTTCACTGAAGGGCAGTGAGATGCAAGCAGGAGAGTAGAAAGGGTCTCAAAACACCTCCTGAGAGGGCGGGGAGGGGGGGGGTAAAGAGGAGAGTGCACAAAACATGGAAGCTTTGGTGCAAATCAAATATATCTTCTGCTACTGCAGAGACATCAGCTGTGGGAATAAGCCACGATCACCTAAAAGTGAAATGGGCTGCAATGTCTCAATGCCTTTTCTAGTAGTTATTTTTCCCACACGTTTCATCTCTCCCCTCAGGATAGGAAGACTTATCCCTAGCCTTGCTCTGCAGAGGCCCGAAGTTCAGCTAACACTGGCAAAGCCATGTGAGGGAACTCTCTGAGAGTGTCATCAGGACTGGGGAGGGACACGAGAGCTGGGAGGGACACGAGAGCTGGGAGGGACACGAGAGCTGGGAGGGACTGCACAGCCAGATGTCCTGGGCAGGGCAGGGGCAGGGGCAGAGGAGGGAGCCCTGAGCCTGAGGCCTCTGAGCCCCACGGGAGACCTGCCAGCTCCAGTCTCTACATGCACTATCAGTGTTTTCACCTGAGCGAGCTATAACCGTACCAATCTTTGGGAAAGAGGCCAGGCTGCAGCAAGGTAGCACAGCATGGTGTTTGCCAGTACACTCACAGCTGAACAACACACAGATCTGAGACCAGACGTGTTTGCACTGGCTTCCATCTTTCATGAATCTGGAATGCAGCAGGGACCTCTGTGACTGACAAAAAGGCTGTTCCTCCATGACAGAAATCCCAGGAAGACAGCACATCCCTCTGATTTCAGTTCTATATGTGCTCTGGATCCCATAAAAAGGCATGTGTAGATATTAACACTCAGTTGGAGGGTTGGACTGGTCTCCAGTAAAGGCAAAAGCACCCATTCAACAACTGAAGCAAGGACAACTGAGACAGTCCAGGTTTCCTGGGGACAAGAAACACACCCTGCTGTCACCAGCCCAACAAACCTTCCTGGTTTTGCAGAGGGGCTGCAATATTCCGGCTGCTCTATAGATCCAGTTGAGCAGTCCCACCCAGCTATCATCTCCTGCCAGTCTTGGGCTGCTCAGCTGAAAAGGCCTGGGCTGAAGGAGAGGGAAACTCAAGTTATCTCCCGTTTCCCCCTTTCTTGGCTGCTATTGCAACGCAACACCAGCAGCACAGCACAAACCAACTCCATCCCCAGTTGCGGGGCTACACAGCTGCCAGCGCTCCCAGCAAAGTTTTGTGTTGAAAATTCACAAGCATCCCAAATAGGTCATGGTCTGCCCCTTCTTCCTAAAACAACACGCTGAAATGTCCTGGACTCCACCCCAATCCTCTTTAACCAGGAAAACTCTCCTCCCAGGATTATGGGCCCACCGCCCCCCTTCTTTTCCCCTCCATCTGGCTGGGAGCAACCTGGGACCAAGCGCTCTTCTCAGCCCTGGGAGAACCCTGCAGTTTCTCTCTCATAAAAAAGAAAAACGGGAGCTATAAAAAAGGAAAGGAAAAGAAAAGCAAAGCAAAGGGAAATCACTCCAAAGGAGGAAAAGAGCAAAGCCCTCCCTTCTCTCCCCACCTCATCCCCATTCCCTGCCTTTAGCACTGGGTAGAGCTGCCTGCTTTGCTGTGCTGGAGACTCCCCTTGGCACAGCACTCCCCAAGGAGATCCTGCCCTGCCTCGCATCCTGTCCCCCCTGCTCAAACCTGTTGAGCAGAGCACAGCTTAATAAAGGTGGAGGAGGAAAACTAGCACTGGGCAGTAGGAAAGGGACACAGAATATTCTGGGGGTAACCCTGCAGCTCAGTGACCATTTGCCACCTCGGGAGTGCTGGAGCCAGGCAAGGGCCTGGGGGCCAGGGACAGCATCCACTGCCAGTCCCAGCTTCCCAGCAGAGATGGCACCAAGGATCAGGGAAGGCCCCGGACCCCCAGCTCGCAGCACAGCCCAGCAGAGCAGGAGGGGAGTGCCAGGTGGGGATCCCAAAGAGTTCCCCTCCCGCCACAGCATCTGTAAAGCATAGCAGTCCCCAAACTCAGCATTTGGCAGCCCTGGGCTTGCTCCTGCTAATTTGCTGTCAGGCTGCCTAAGCAAACCAATTAAAGCTAATCATTAATTATAAAAAAGATAGAAAGAAAAAGACCCTGCACAAATGGAGAACTGGAAAGGGCGTGGGGAAAAGAAGGACAGGAGGGAGCAGAGTGAGAGAAGAAAGCTTGAGAGAGGCGCCGGGGAGGGGGGTGGTGGGGAAGAAAAGGGTTTTAAAATCCCAGGCGCAGAGCCTGGGAGTAAGTCAGCAGAAGGGCAAGTGGTTTCCTAGAGCACGGTGGGCAGAGGCAAAGGTGAGGGAATCAGGGAGGACCCAAGGAAAAAGTGACAGTGCCAAGGACAGTGTGGCACCTGCTGAGCCGAGGTGGGAGCCGGCACTGACACAGCCATGAATGGCTCCACACTCCCTCCATCCCAGCCCCAGCAGGGCCCTGCCAGAGCCAGAGCTGCATTTGACAGAGGGATGGGCACCTGCCAGCCGGCAGAGACAGGGCAGAGGAGGAGGAGGAGGGTGGAGGAGAGCAGAGCAAGAGAGGAGGCCAGAGCCAGGGGTGCGCACCGGGACTGGGTAGCGCTGCCCCTCCACGCCAGGGCTACCGGCTCTCCTTGAGCAAATGTCTTAGATGGGGATGAAAAATGGGGCATTTATGAAAAGCCCCTGATTATGCAGATTTGGCTGGGGCCCTGGCTCCATCACCGTCGCTCCCGCTGGCTCCCCACAAGCTCCAGCGGCAGAGAACCCCGGCAGCTGTCGGCGCAGCCCCCGCGGCCGCCGCCCCCGCGCCTCCGTTTTGTTCGCCGGCCCCGCACACACGCACGCTTCCCAACGCCCCTTTTGAGGAGCCTCAGGCCCATGTCGGGCTGGCGGATGGCGGAGAGGTGGGGGCAGTGCCATGGAAACGGGCTCTTTCCTGGGGAAACGCGGTGCTGGCCCCCCTTCCTCGTCCCGGGTGCCCCCTTTGAGGAGCTGTCAGGAGGCTGAGTGAGTGTCACACGACCCAAGGACCAGGCGTGACCAAGCCTATTTTCTGCCTCAAATTTGATTGATTAAAAAACTTTTTAAGAAAACCATGTTAAAAGACAAAAAAAGAAAAAAAAAAAAAAAGAGGAAAGAAAAAAATTAAACAGAAAGGGACAAGACGGTGGGGGAAAAGGGAAAGGCCTCAGTGCTGAGTTTCCCTGGCAATAGCACCAGGGGACAAGTGTCAGAGGCAAATAAACAGCATAACCAGGCCGAAAATAAAGGTCAAAGGAAGCATGAAACTTAACACAACAGTGATTAAGATAATGATGAAGCAGGGGACCCTAGAAAAAAAGTAAGTGTGACACACAGAAACACGCACACAGAAATGCTCCAAATGATGGCCCAAGAGATCTGGTATGTGGGAAGAGGTGACAGGGCTTGCTAGGCCCTGGGGGTACCTGAGGAAGAGTGGAAATGGAGGAAAAACCAAAGAGGAGGATTTGAGGAGTCTGTAATATCCCCCCAGGCTGGCTCCTATAGGTCGAGCCTGCCAAACAACAACAAGCCCCAGAGCCAAGAGGTCCCTCCCATAACACAGACACTCTGTCCCAGCCAAGCCATGCTTGAATTTGCAACCAAATTCCTCAAAAGAGTTTCCCTGACACTGGGAGGAGAGCCCGAGTGGGTGTGAATCACAGAGGCCCTGCTGACACCAATGCTGGCTCAGGATCTGGCTCTTTGCCCTTAAGCAACTGGTATAAAAAGACACTGAGATGCCAAGAGGGATGGATTCTGGTCAGACCTCCCTGCCCACCTCTTCTCCCTTGCCAAGGCTAATTCTGCAGAGAAAAGCTCAGAAAGGCTGAAGGAGTCAGAATGCAAGGGTAACAATGTCATATCCTTCGGCGTTTACCTACTCCACCTCCAAACCTCCATGATGACCTCACATTTTTTGAGCCCAGTGCCCAACTTGCAGTTTCCTGGGACTGGCTGTGTTACTCTCGCGAAGAGGTAGCAAAGAAACTGCAAATGTTCACCAGCTTCTTCCTCTGTGAGTTCGGGACTTTAAAGCTTGTGCAACAGAAAGTGCAGAAGCACAAAAGGCTTTCCACTTTTTCTGTACCACTTCCCCGCTGGGAGTAATTCTCATCCCCTAGAAAATGTCCCTGTGTTCTGCCTTTTCTGGCATATCAGAGTCAGAGTGGGACAGAGACAGGGAGATGCCTGGGCTTCCTTGTCCCTTGCATTTGGCCTCCAGGGAGGCCACTACATCTCACTCATTTCCTTATGTTTGTAAAACTCAGATTCTGATAGAACACTGCACAGAAGAGGTTGTTCTTCTTCTTGCCAAATATCTTGGGGAAAGTAAGCTTTTAGTTGAAAATTTTCTTCCATTTATGATGAAGAAAAGCAATGAAATGTTTTCACAAAAAGGCTGAAAAAATGTGACATATATGTTTATCCCCACACACTCTGAATTTCACTTGGTCAGAAGGTTGTTTTCCATCAAATACATTTCCATGCAAAATTTCCAGCATCATATTCATGTGTCTCCACCCTCCCCCATCATTGATATTCATGATCTTTTCTAAAGAATGATTCAATTAAACCACCGATGTTCCTCACTAGAAGAGTCTGAACAGTGAGAGGAACTCCCCAAAAGTAGTGCCAGGCCAGGCTTTGTTCAAACATCCATCAAAGATGTGCAGGTTAGAGAGGCTGGGACACTACCACCTCACACTTCCAGAAAAGTGCTGTGGAGGAAAAACTAAAATCACTGCTCTTGATCCCTGACATTACTGGCTGAAAAATGGGATTTGAAAAATAATAATGGAAAACAAGGTCTTTTAATTTCATTTTTGAGCCATTATAGTTAATGTTTGTGTTCTCTTTTTTTTTTTCTCCCTTGGTAATTAGAAGAGAGAGAAATATGATTAAAAACTAAAAAAACCCAAACAAACAGTGAAAGCTGAGATTCTCATGTGTCCAGGAACTGGACATGTGTCCATGGACTTGAAGAGAAAACACCAAATGCCCTCAGGCACAGGCTAAAAGGAAGGGTTGGCAATTTTATTTTCTGGTTAATGCTTTTATGAAATTTTTACAGAAAGTTGAAGATACTAAAGATATTTGAAAAGGTATTCTGTAAAGGTATTCCCCCCACCACATCTGATAACAAAGATTTAACACCTGCTCAGACGTGTGCAGCCCTGAGATGGGGTGAAAAACCTAGTGCTGGGGTCACGTGTGCAAAATTATATTGAAGTTAAAATGCCCTCAATGACAGAGCTGGTTCTTTTCTACTTTTTGCAAGGAAAACCAAACACCATCTCGCCAAACCAACAGTGGAACTTTGAGATTTTCTGCCCAGATGTTGGATTATTGTTCCGCAGTATGACAATCACTTTTATCAAGATCTTTTTTGCATTTTCCAATGAAAATAGTACTCTGCACTTGCAAAAGCTTTGTGAGCAAGTATCTGTTTCACTTTCTAACATGCATAAACTGATTTCTCTTGTTCAGAAAGAAAACACAGCAACTTTGGCAATTAAACTGGAAGAGAAAAGGAACACGCCAGATCTGAAAATGACCTGGAGTGAAGGCACAGAAGCTTTTCCAGCAGCACACATTCCCTCCCCTCTCCTGGCAGCCTCAGCCCAGCAAAGGAGCAACTTTCCCTGGCTGCTGCTCTCTGAGGCAGCACCATTTGGTCCCCTCTGGCACAGAGAGCCCTGTCAGTGGCCATGATGTGCCAGAGGGTGCCAGGCACACAGACAATGGGCTCGTGGGGAACACACCCTGACGCCCGGGAGTCTCTGGACATGCGGGCCCCGATCACCGTACACACCTTGCAAACATGTGCGGAGCACACAAAACTCCCTAGCCGTGGCCGAGGAACTGTCAGGAGAACACAAGCAAAAGCTGCTTCTTGACAGCGAGTCATTTATATTTTAGCTTCGTTCCATTATCCTAACGAATCCTTCATCAGCAGATGCAATATTAACAGCAGAAAATCAGCTCATTACATCCGGGGGGATTTCATCAAGATGACAATCATATATGCAGCTACCCGAGCCTGGAGAGGACACGGCTCTCGTTATTTAGTTATCCTGGTTTCATCTTTGAGCATTTTTTTTCTTTTTTTTCACCTTTTTGGGGGACAGGGGTTGGTAGTTGAGAGGAGGTGTCCCAACCAACCACCAGACCCCAGAGTTTTTAGGATGCTGGTCCACACACAGATCCACTCATCTGGGAAATGCTGCAGCCCATCCACAGGAGCAGCCGATTGCTGAAAGGACAAAAGCCCTCTCACAAAACCTGCACCCTCTGTAGGTCCAAGGGCATTTCTCTGTGAAGTTCTGATTTGAGGAGAGGGTTTGCATCCTGTACAGCTCCTGCCGTGTGTCCAGGAACATCTGAAGTGGTCGTTCTGGTTCTTCTGCTCCAGGCAGGACTCCCTGCTTCGTGCTCCAAAGGGTCTCTCTCTGCAATGTCCCCACAGGGATAAGACACATTTAGAGAGTCAGGGATTTCGTGATGAACTTCCCAGGCAAGCAGCAGAAGAGTCAGCCTGGATGAGTGGAAGGTGAGGAGAATGGAGTAACGGGGAGAGTTAAAGGATTAATTCAGAAGACTGTGGAGCTCCTTCTTCTCCTGCCCTGCCAAGGGAGCATTAAATAGCACAGCTGAGGCAGCCAGAGCAGGCTGTCAGGGACCTTTAGGTTGCTGCACTAGAATACATCTGAAATAATCCACAGATCATCTTGTGCAACATCAAGGTGAATACTTTGAGTCTTTGTTCTTCCCCCATACACTCTTGATTTAAAAGGAGGGGAACGGGCACACACATTTCGGGGTTACTTCTGTTTTTCACAGTCATTCCAGGCACTACAGGCTGAGAATTCCTGCAGCAAAAAGGCTGCCTGGGTGCCCTCCGCTCACCACCAGAGCAGCTAGATGAGGAGCTGAGGGAGCTCCCCATGCCTGTGCACTGTACCGGACACACCAGCAGCTCCCCAGGCAACCCAGCGTGGGGCATGGAGCCCTCACAGGGCTGCCAAAAAACCAGCAACACTGCAGAGCTTGTTCCTCACTGCCTGCACAGCGGGGGCCTGACTAATACTGCCGCAAAATTACCTTCCTGCTCTGCCTCCCCTATCAAAGGTCTTCCTCAACAACAGCAGCCCAAGGAGTCATGGGCAGCCCCAGTCTGAAGAGTCACTGCCTGTAGCTTCAGACCTCCTCCCTGCCTACTAAGGAGCTCTTCTGCCCACCCTGAGATTCCCTGGAGGAACACAGATCTCCTGCCTAGTTCTCACTCACATATGGTGGGTGCCTTTGCCACCACATGCAGCAAAGCCTGGTGACTTCAGCTGGAGAGCAACAACCTGGCTTCCATGACTTCCTCTCCATCAGGGGATGAAGCTGGAGAGACCAGTGTGGAACTCGACACAGACTACTCATGGCAGATACCGGCTTCTGGACAAGCCTCTCTGCTGCTCAGCCTCAACCACCCAACACAGCTGAAGGAAGAAGTTGAGCTCATCTCCTCCAGCTCAGAGGGGGCTGGGGTGCGCATTTCACGTTTTCCCAGCAGGGCTGGATTTCTGCACAGCAAGGAATATGTTCCTGGGATGTCAACTCCAATCGCTACTGCGCTCTGACAGATTTAAGCTCCAGTTTGTCCGACAACATCCCAAAGTGTAAGAAACTGGGGGCAGACTCTCTAATCAGGCTGTAGGACAAAGGCCCGGTCTGACCCTGTCACTTCCACTTACTCTTGCTGTCCGTCTTGCTCCCCCCACCCTCTCGGCAGCTTCCCTGCCCACCCTGGGCTGCCCTCCCTTCCCTAACACAGCTGGGTAATCCTGCTCCTCCCGCGTCCAGCACAAATCCTCCCCAGAGTAAACCAATCCTGGGAATTTTTATTAGATTATCAGCCTGCCAGCTCAATGCTGGCTGGACTAATCCTAATCAGGACTGATTTCTATTAGCCAGCTTCAGGGAGGAGCTGTGCTGTCCCAGCACCCCAGGCCCACACTGGGGGAGCCCGAGGACTTTTAGCCCATTCTATACATGTTTTCCTTTTAGAAAGGAACAAATTTAGCCCAGGATCATCAGCAAAAGCAAAGTTTGCATGTGGGCTGTGTGGGCAGCCATGGGGCAAACTGTCCCCACCTCATCACTGAGCTGCAAGAGAAGCCAAAGGGGTCCAGGCTCCACAGCCCCTCTGGCCCCAGCTCCTGGCTGGTGTGGCCATGTCGTGCCTCATGGAAAGATGCATTGGGGCAGGGGACATGAGCCTGCCAGGTTGCAGGCTGAGATGATGGGCTCATTTCAGACAAGAGGACAAGCAGCCACAGCTTGAGTGACCAGGACAGAGTTCGCAGTGCTGGCTGAGTCACTGAGGTCTCCATGCCCCATTACCCATGCCCAAAGCAATCTACTCTCACCTCCCTCCCCATTCTATTAAAGCCAACTGTCACTCAGGTATTTCCCTCCTAACCCCATCCCTGGCCCTGGAACTGACCTGAGTGAAAATGTTTGCTCTTTACCGAGGCTGGTGAAAGTTTTGCTGCCGACTTAACAGGATTTGAGACAAGCCATGAGGGCAGCTTGGGCAGGAGTTCACGAGAAGGGTGTTGAGAAGAGCAGTCTGTGCCCCTGCCTCTGTCCCCTTGTCCCATTCACCCGCTCTGTGCTGAAAGCACAACTATTCCCAGCAGCCCCCAGGGGACTCCACCGCACTTCTGAGCTCAGCCAGCTGCGATGCAGCCACTCTGCGGCTGCAGAGAGACAGCAGGCAGGGAACACTCAGGAAAGCCTCTCTTCCCAAAAGTGACCGCGGATCTTTGAAAGCTTCCAGAGAAGAGGGGTCATTTAGACCCAGTTGCTGTTAAGTCTCTTCGAAACTTGTCCACTCACCCTCTTCCAATCACACCATCTTTATGCTGCGTTCCAGAGGAGGAATTGCCTGTGGGACTGACAGCTGCATATCCCAGGAACCATGAATGGTTGTCTCTGACATGGTGCTCAAGTGAACAGGTTGCCCTCCCTTCTAGAGGGACAGCATTGCACCAGACAGGGCTTCAAAAAAGCCAAAAGATATCCCAGGCTGAGACCAAGAGAAAATGTGCTTTACATCCTTACAAGAAGCCCCAAAACGGGAGCTGAGAGGCAGAGCCCTGCCTGGAGCTCAAGACACTGCTCCTATTCAGCCAGCTTTGCAGAAAGAAAGCAACCACACAACCCCAACAAGGGAAACATCTTCTAAAGGAGCAGCTCCACAGTCAGTGCCTCCAGACATCCATGCTGCATCAACTCAGAACCTTGCTCTGTGCTCATGCAAATCAATGTAAATCATGAGTAACTTCCAGAACACCAGGCTGTAACTCAGTGCAGATCAAGCCCTCCTTCTCCTTTCCAGCCAGGCTCAGAGCACCAGTTGTACTCTGGTAGGTGGCAAGGTTTCCTAAGAGAGTTAACCAGATCCGGCTGGAATCAGAGGCTGCAGCAGGCTTCCTGATGTCAGAGAGAGAAATGGGGGACTTGGCCCAAACTCCCCAGAAACCACATCAAAAAGAGATGTGGGCGAGAGCCAAAACCAGATGATCCAACTGTGAAAGGGCTTTGTATGTGTATGTGTTTGTGTGTGTGCATGCGTGCAAAACGAGGAGAGAGGAAAAATCAAAAGAAAGAGAGAAAGGAAAGAGGAGGAGTAAGAATGAACACAAAGATGGAAAGAAAAGGTGTGGAGGCACGAGATCAGGAAGGGAGCAGAGCTGTCACAATGTGTGTGGCCTGTGTGCAGGCACGCGATGAACAACAAAACATGGCAATGATATATAATAAATGTCATGTGTTAATGATAAACGCAGAGCGGGAGAAACACTGAGTCTGTCTTGAGCACCTCCCAACCCAGATCTCAGACTGCTGCAGAACCAGGGGGCCAGGTTTGTTTCAGTAAGGCAGCGCAACTCCCTCAACCTTGATGAAGCCATAGCCATGGACATCCTTTGGAAAACCCTGCAGACTGCTTGCTCTGCCAGAAACCCAGGTGTTGCTCTGCTCATGTGCATGGGGTGCTTCCACAGAGAAGGAGAAGGAGAAGGCAGCAGATTTCCGTGGGGGGAGTTGGTGGAAGTGCTGTGGTTGGGGACCAGGAGGCTTGACTCCCAGGTCTGTGATTTAACTACCAAATCGAGGTTTGACCTATTTAGGAGGAGAGCATTACACAGTGCAGGCAGGATGGTATGGAGATCCCAGGCTCCTCACTCAGTACTGCCTTCCCTAAACCCATCAACAGTGCATTGAGGGAAGATTTCTGTGACTCTGCTTTGCCCTCACTGCAGGAGGACCCCACTATAAGGTGGTCTGCAATAGATAAATCAGATCATGTATCTCTGCTGGAGGAGAGCAGCAGCTCACCCACACCGGCTCCTCAGCCACATCTGCTCCCCCTCTGAGGGATGCCCATCAGTAGGAGCACTGAAGTGAGCACTGGCATACATCCTCTCCCAGACCAGTGGGACACTGGGAGGACTGCAAAGATCCAGGGGTGGATATGCCCCTCCAGTGTCAGCCTGTCCTCTTGCAGATGGATTAGTAATCCAGGCTGGGACAGACCTGATCTGGGGGGTGTTTCCCACTCCACCTGAGAGCTCCCTGCCAGTTCCATGCTGCAGAAGGAATACTTTGCAGAACTCACCTTCATACCGTGCCTAATGACCCCATGAGACACCTCCCCTTTCCCAACTTGCTGCTGTGCCTCCCACTCCCATAACCTGGCAGGGAAACTCCAGGTAAAGGAGATGAGACTCAGGGAACTGCCAAACTCAAACCTCTTGTTGAAATCCACAGTCTGACGGATGGAGAGAGAACAGTAAGCCCTTTATATCCAAAGGCTTGTACCATAGCCCAGATATCACCCAAAGATGCTTGTGTACCATGGGTGGAGACGAAAGGGAAGATAACACATGCAGCAGACTGGGGACAAGAGAAGAGAAGGGATACAAGAGAAGAGATACAACCAGGTGAACAGTGGGGAAACCAGAAGAGAAAATGGGATAAACCCAAGTTGCTGCTGTGCTTCACAAGAGCTCTGGTCTCGAGCAAGGACACTAACACACACTTGGCCTCACCACGCAGAGTGTCTGTGGTTGGGTATGGAATGTGTCCAGCTCCATGTTGCCTGGAAGCTGGGCCATGCCCAAATGCAATTAAGGAAAGTTTAGACTTTCCTCTCCCCACTGCCTCTTTTCTCCCTTTTTTTTTCCTCCCCAATTTATCAGCAGATTGTGAGGAGCCGAGTGGCGCTCGCCTCACCCTGCTAAATAAAGCTTTGGTATTTCTGATAAAGCCATCAAATTCCTTATCACGCTGACACAAAGAGCATTTAAAGAGACACACACACTCTCCAGCACCCTCCACTTCCCAGTCCCAGGCGCCTCAGGGTAACTGTTCCAAGCTAAAAGGAAAGGGGGTGTGTGTGGAGGCAGGGAGCTGTTTCGAACCCTGCATTTCCCAAGCCCCGAGCCCATGTTGCAAGGGGACCTGGCCTGTTTAACCTTTAAAGAGGGAGGCTGGGTTCTGCCAGGCTGTCCTGAATACAGGGACAGATTCGATAGCTGTGTGTAAATAATGCGGGCTGAGATGCGGCATCAATAGAAATGCCCTGCAACAACAAGAATATCGATAGCCGGAAAATCCTATGAGGAGGGCAGCAAGCCCAAGTGTCTGTAGGTACTTTTAAACTAAAGGAAAGGGAACAGAACCAGCGATCTTCAGCTGCCATGAAGACACAACCGGGGCTGCCGTTGCCACTTGATTGTGCTTTTCCTTGTCAAGGATGGCCTTGACAAGGTGTGAAGGGATATGGCTGTGCCACAGCCTGGACTTTGGCACTGCCTTTTCCCTGCTACACCAGCCTGGAACCTGCCCCCATCCCCCGAGCGATGTGATGGCAGTGCAGGCAGCCCTTGGGAACCCCTGTTTCCCTCCCCGCAAACACAGCCCAGAGACATTCTCTCTCCTCTGCCACAGCACAGGCTGTTGTTTAACCTTCAAATTTATTATTTTTAATTATTTTGATTTATAAAAGCATGCAGCAGTTAAAACCACATTAAATAAACTCAGCGTTACGGCGCTTAACAAACACACATAACTTTGGACTTCTGAGGACTCCATAAAATAATCATCTGCCTGGAAGTCACTGCAGCCGCCCGCCCGTGCCTGCCCCAGCGCGCTCCCGGCCTGACCGGGCTCCCCACCACCACACACCCACGGCCGTGTATCTCCTCGCCACTCCAGCCCAGCCAGCGCCGGCTGTGCCGGCCAAACAGGATTGGCGCTGGCATGGCTCCACCGCTGCATGCAACCCCACTCTGTGCCCAGCCTCGGCCTCCTGGCATCCCTCCTCACCGCCCTTACCCCACTCCTCTTGCCCCTCCACAGCCTCCATGCATCTCGCCTTTCCAGCTTGGCTTTCTGCCCTTCTCCAAAAGGGTATTTCAGTCTGTGACCTTCCCTTCCCCAAAGGTGTTTCAGTCCATCTTACACACTGCTGAGATTTCAAAAGAAGAGTTGGTAATGTTTTGATACCATGAAAATCAAACAGCATTAGGTGCCTCCTGCCTTAGCAATTCTCTTACTCGGCTTCAAATCCAGCTCTGAACACCAGTCCCTCTCCTTGTTAAGTACACAAACAAGCTTGCAAGAGATGAAGAAGAAGCAAGGAGAGGAAGGAGAAGAAGAATGAATAAGAAGGTGACAGCACCTGTCTGGTAAACTCCACCCAGGATCCCATTGGGAAAGGCTGTTTTAGGACTTAATCCAGCATTAATGAGATCTCTGCTTCCATTGCCTCTGCACAAAACCTCTGCCATCAGCTGAATGCTGGTGGCATTCAGAGGCGTGGGCTCTGCCTCGCAGCCCCTCTCCCCACCTGCCCACGGATCACAGAGACATGAAGAGCACGCAGTATCCTCCTCCCATCCATCCCTTGCTTCCAGAGGCAATAAAACATACCAGTGCTTTTAAATCCCAATCACTGGCTGCTTCTCAACATGGCAAGGCCATACCAAGAAACTCAGTGGGTGGGCCTGAGACACATGCAGAAAGTTGAGGGAGGAGATTCCTGCTCCTCTGTTTCACTGGCATCTGAAGTGAACCATCAGTGATTTATACAGGAAGTAGGTGAAGAGCAATTATAATTGATTGGGAATCATTTCCTGATGGTGTCTGGATATGACTGATGGTGCCGTCCGACTGCTAAAGGACAGCAGGTGCTGAAGAGACAATCTGTAGTTCCCGTCTGTTGAGCTGAAAGTGCCACAAACCACCAAACACCCTTCTACTACAACCTCCTGCTTGGAGAGACGTGGTTCTCCCCAAACCAATCCTGTCCTCAGAGCTGAGCCTCTGGGCTCTTGGTGGCCACGTCTGACATTGAACCTTTCTGTGCTTTGGTACAGCACGAGCCTGAGAGATACCTGCCTCCCATGAGGGAAAAATTTCCGTGTGCAATTCAACTGCTAACGCACATCCTACACTTTCCTTCTTTTCTCTAGATCCTAATACATATATAGTACAGTGACATTTCACATCGCTACAGCAACTCACGCCCAAGCCCATGCTACTGCACAGATGATATTCCTGAGTGCCTATCCATCCTCATAAGGAAGAGCAGAACAAAATTCATAAACAAATCCTTTTGTTAAAAGTCACAAGCGAGTATCCCAAATGCCTGCTTCAAGTAGAATTTTACACTCCCAACAGAAGCTACAGAAGCTCCATGAACCTCTCCAGGAAACTCACCAGCAGACATGAAAGGCTTTTGGAGGCTGCAGCGATGATAGAGATTTACAAACAGGGGAACTTAGTCACGGAGGATTAACATGTCCTGTCCTTAGCAGAACCAACGAGGAGCTCATTCCCATACACCTCCTGCTCCAACCACCAACTCATCCTGCCTTGCACTGGAGCAATGAGGACAGCAACCCTCTGCCACAGTCTGGGCTCAGGAAGAGAACTTTTAGACTGACATGTGTTGGCATTTTGTTGGTTTTGTTGTTTTTCTCCCTGTTCGTATTAAGCTACAGGAGAGGATGGAGAGGACTGGATGTGGGGCAGACAAGGAGGACACTGGGCCAACCTCCTTGCCCACAGTTGTATTTTGTTCCCCTGGGAAGGCTCCTGAGCGCGCTGAGAATGTTGGGAGCTGAGACAAGGGATCCAGACATGCTAAATATAAAGGCTGCAGGACTGAAGAGGGGTTTGGGGTTGTTGTTCATGGGGAGGGGTGGAGGTAAAGGAGGGGGCTGGGTCACAAACTGCCTGCAGTCACAGTAGCCTGTCAATAAATTTTGCATTCACTTTACTTTCTGACAGGGATTCATTCCCTAATATGGGGCTGGCAGCTTTCTGGGTTATTTCGAGTGTGTGTGATAAAGTTCCCTGGATACTGATGGCTTCCTAGGATCAGGATTCTGAAAAAAACCCAGCAACATGCCTTGATGTGTGGGGTAAAGAGAGGAATCATGGCTAATTACAGGCCTTCCTGCAAAATGAGGCAGTACAGGGGTGTGAAACACGGTCCCTTCATCTAGGACAGAGCTCTCTGGAGGCAGGAGCTGAATCTTGCTACTAAACAGTGCCCTGAAGATTTTATCATGTGCCAAAGCCTTTCCTGCAGAGATTCCAAGCACGGAGGAAAGGCAACCTTAACACCCTCCTTTATGGCTGCTCCATTATGCCTGACCCCTTGTGCATCAGATGAATTCTGAAGATGAGACAGCCTGAGGCAGTTGGGCTAAAATATCAGAGGCAGGCAAAGGGAAATCAAGGCTGAGAGAGATGATTCCATCTCTTGATGACTTGCTTAAGGTTAAATGGGTCATGGCAGAGTCAAGAAAAGAAGCTGGATCCCCAAACCAGCACTCACATACTCTGGGTTGCACTGCCTTCCCCACCTTCTGGCAGTGATTTCAGAGGCCCAGAGAGACCTGCTCCTTGCACTCTGATAAGGCAAATTACCTCTCATCTATTCCCAACTGATTTCCTTAAACCTACCCCAGCAGCCCCCACACTCTATTACTGACAGCTCTGGAGTACTTGTCTAACCAGAGCCTCTGCTTTGTCCTTACTCTCTCAGCTTCAAGACCAAGTTGTGTTTGGAAACTCCCCCAAGAAAACACGGCCTCAGAGGGATCTGCTCATGCCAGGCTGTACCAAGGTGAGCGCCATGCTCTGCCCAAAAGGCAGATGGGCTTTCTGAACCAAATCCCCTATTTTCTAATGCACAAGAATGGAGAATCTTGAAAACTGACCCCAGCAGATGTCCTCCTTCTGACTTGGGTGAGCCCTCAAAGCATGCCAGAGATGATGTGCCATGATTGCAAATGTGCCCAGCCCTCTCCACCTTCTCCCTGACCCAGCCCCAGGAAGCATTCCTGTGAGGAGCCAGAGCTGTGCCATCCAAACCACCATTCACAAATGGCAGGGAGCGCTCCGTGGGCTCCTCTCCAAGTGTCCTGGGGCCAGAGGCCACTTTCTGCTGTGCCTTGATGCGGCTGCCAGTTCCTGTCATCCTCAGCACTGGGCAGGCAACCCCAAGGTTGTGTTCCAGCAGCTCTGAAGAGGAAGGGATCGGGAACCTGCAAAACCAAAGCTGCTGCCACACGTGCTGGTTTGGAGCACATGTCTTTGGGGACACCTCAGTGAAATGAGCTTAGAGAGATCTCGGTCCACATCACCAGACTGGCCAGAGAGGAGAGCACTGGGCTCAAGGGAGGGAGACGTCTGTGTGAGCAGGTGGACGAGGGCACTCACCAATGCCATGGTAACTCGCACAGGAGAACCCAGGCCCTCAGTCCACGTCTGCATCACTTTCAGGTGAATATATTTTACCTGGAATTTGCAACAGGCAAGTAGAGTTCTCCGAGTCCCACACCGCAGCACAGCCAACAAGCGGCAACTTGCTGATCTGCCATAACATGATCATTTACATTCATGTGAACGTACCCTTGGATCCCACTGCAGCGTTAACCTCAGTGTCCTAGCCAAAATCCATCTCAAGCCACTGCATGCTGCCTACAGAAATTCCCCAGTCAGTTTCTAAAGTAGAGGGTCAGGTTCCTTACATCCTGCCCTGCTGCTGCTGCCAACATGAAGGAAAAAAGTACCAAAGGCTGGGGTAGGGGCAGAAATCCAGGAGTTAAAGAGGGGACTCTCCTATTGACCATGTATGCCACACTGACTTGAACTGGGGAAAATTTTATCCCTGCCTCAAATCAGAAGAGCCTGTAGAAACAGAGAAGGGGAAGGTCACAGCTGTGGAACCAACACCCAACCCAGCCTTCTGGCACCTCCCTCACCTGAGCTTGGGGTAATGGGAGCAGGACCTGAGCACAAGAATCTCCCTCCCTTGTGGCCAGGGTGTTCCCCCAGGCACATGGTCACTGTCTGGTAGCCACTGCTTGCTTTAGGCCACCCACTGCACACAGATCCCG
This sequence comes from Dasyornis broadbenti, assembly GCA_013397935.1. Taxonomy (NCBI): domain Eukaryota; kingdom Metazoa; phylum Chordata; class Aves; order Passeriformes; family Dasyornithidae; genus Dasyornis; species Dasyornis broadbenti. The sequence goes on along the minus strand of VZRN01004112.1, from coordinate 225,600 downwards.
CAGCCCTGCCATGCCAAAGGCCTGAGCTGGCACCACCTGAGACAGAGCAGCCAGTCAGGATGGCCAAGGTGCTGTCATGAAAGAGAGATGACAAGGAGGGCCTTGGAACAACTCAACTCTGTGGCTGGACAGAGTAGACAGGGGAGGATGTTTTTGAAGTGCGTTTGCAGCATCCCTGTGGCCCCAAGAACAAAGCTGTGGAGAGAATGGTGTAGTGCTCCACAGGCTGCTCTGAGACCCAGCATTTATTTATTTATTTATATTATTATTTTTGCTTTGGGCACCAACTAGTTCTGGGCCACAAGGGGTTAACCACAAAAGCTGCTTTCTCTGCCTTCACTCTACCTCAATTTCCACTGCTCCCATCACCTTCCTCCCCCACCCCCTGATCTTATGAAAAAAACCCATCAAAATAACTATTTTATGTCTCCAAATATGCAGATCATTTTCTTTAATGAAAGATGCTTGACGTCTCCGATCCAATTAATATGCAAATGCAGGCGAGGATTTATTTGTGACATTCTGTCTGGGTGAGAGAAAACAAAAAAGGCCTGTTAACCAAAACACTAATTGCTGTGACTGATTGTCACATATCATCATTTTCATAGGATCTCCTCCATCCCTGGCTTGCAGGGAGCTGTGAACCAGGACTCGGAGACTAGCAGACACCAAGGAGAAACAGGGCAACCAGCTACCTGCCTGGCACGCTCGGATGAGCCGGGGCCTCCTTCCCGCTGTATGTCAAGCCCCTCCAGCTTGCATCCCTCCCCAGCCCAACCAGCAGAGATCCTCGGAAGCAGCTTTTCATGACCCCTTTTGTGCTTTCTGGGCAAGATATTCTGTTATCTCCCAAAAACCTCAGGAGTTACCAGTGTCAGTCATCTCTTGTGGTCTTTGCTCTATCACAAATGGTGCTTAGGAAGCATCACTCTAGCTTGAAGTTTCAAGAAGTGCCCGTATAAGACATACTGAACTGGGCTCTTGTCATCACTGCCCAGCTCAGCATTCCAGGATCACAGTCGCCACTCCCATAACCCATTTGAACTTAGCTCAGCCAGGAAGTGGTTTTGGTCCAAAGACACTGAACCAAACGCCATCAGACTGGGAAAGAGCACACCCAAACTCTTCCATGTGCCCTTCGATATTGAACTGGACAAATGACCAATCCCAGTCTCAGCCAAAGAAACTGCATGACTGTTTACAGCATGCACTGTCTCTCTGTCCACCAGAGCAAAAGGCACAGAGGGCAGCAAGAGCAAGAGGATGGAAGAGGGCACAGCAAGTCACCAAGGCTGTATCTACACTGCAGTTCTCTTGGGTACCTCGGGCTGAGCAGCTCTGGCAGCAAAACCTTCTAAGAGAAGCAGAATGGAGCCCTGGGCAAGCAGCCTGTAGCAGAGTCTGTGCTGCTCACACTGTGGCCAGCTGGTTTAGAGGCATGCTGAGCACACCCACGTGAGCTGTGAGACCTGAGACTTGGTCAAAGCCCCCGGCAGGGGCAGGAGGCTGCCAAGCTGTGCTGCTTCCCCGACACTGCACAGACTGTGCTGTCCTTGGGGGAAAACATGCACACCCCTCTGCCCTGCACCCTTTGGTGAGCAGAAGACCCAAAGATTGCCATCTTTTAGAGTCTGAGATGCTTAAAGACACGAGAGATGCCATACCCCAAAGGCAGCAGGGTTAAAAGCAGAGGTTCTGCTGGTGTTTGGTATTCGCCCTGTAATATCACCTGATGGAAAGGTGACTTCCGTGGATGGTTCCTCCTCATTCCCTCAGCTCCCCACCCACTTTCAAAGCCACTGAGAAGAGAAATTTGCAAAACTGCCCAGCAGTAGGGTCAATTCTGCTGGCATTTAAGTGTGGAGTCAAACTTCTGGGACTTCAAGGAGATCAGGTTTAGGCAAACACAAAGCACATACAAATCCTACCGAGAGTATTTTCCTGCCATTACCTCCCACGTAAGCAATTGCTGGAATTGCCACAGGGAGATTCTGTGATTATGTACAGAAAGGGCATCAATCAGGCCAACTCTCTATTCAGCTGCCTCCCATCCATTGAAAGAAGTCTGGGAACGTTTGATCTAGAAGTTAGAGCACAGGATTGAGAGGCGGGTGCTCAAGCACCACTCCCTGCTCTGCCAAAGGCTCATGAACACCTGAAAATTATTCATTTAACTTTTCCTGTGACTTGATTTCCCCTTTGCTTGAAAAGGGCAATTAATGCTCCTTCGCCTTGCATAAAGTCTGAACCTTTGCTGATCATTACAAGAGGATCAAGGGCACTAGACCTGAATTAAATAGCATCATGGCTGTCAGGGTGTGTGCTCATGTTCCACTCTAACACTTTCCAACACAAGATCCTGAAACTTTCTCTAAGCCTTCATCAACTCAGCACATCAGCCTACACAGTCATGAGCAGGAGGTGGGAGAAAGCTGGAAGGGCTGGGTAGTAACAGAAGCACATCTCAGCCCCACAGTCCAGACTCACTGCCAAATGGCATTCCTGTACTGGGGGAGGATCTACCTGCACGCCTCCAGGTCCAGCACTCCCTAGAAAAAAGAAGCACAGATTCTCACCACCACCTGTAGCTGACTGAGCAGTTGGTAGAAGTGTTTTATTCAACTTTCGGGGTGTTAGGACAGGTCAGCACCAAGAAAGACAGCTGACTCCTGACACCGTTAAAACTTAAGTGAAATCTGGATCTTAATGAAGTCACCAGGTCTGCCATCTAGTTCAACAGAGACATAATGCAGGTTATACCTTTATCATGAATCTGAGAGGCTCCCCAGGGTTTAGCTTGACCAGCTAATGCATATCAAAATTAATTTTTACCTTTTTTTACACAAGACTTTTCATAAGGGTTAGCAAAAAACTGCTCTACCCAAATCCTTTTCTTTCTTCCTTGCAAGGAGAAGACCCAGGAGATGAACTCTGCTGAGACTAGAGAAACAATTTCTGCTTTAAAGCATACATGCTTTGACATCTGGTTTAAAACCAACCCAGCTAAAAGCGACTGTAAGTTACTACTACTGTGATGGCTGCCCAGTGGTCTGTACAAAACACAGTCATACACCACATCTGTACCCACATCCACCCCCTTCAAACAGGTCAGGGCACCTGTGTAAGGCATGTGAAGTATAATCTCAGAGAAAATACAAATCTGTGATGGTACTGATAAAAATTTCCCAGCACAGGCAAGAATATGAGATGGACAGAGCCAGGTATTCAGGCCTGAAGCAGGAAAACCTACAGATGCAGATGAAGCATAACGTGTTTCCTGTACGTCCAGATTCCTTGCTGGAGCAGAACTGGGGACATCACCCTCAAAAGTGCTTTTCTCCCTAAGTATAATTCAATGACACATTTCCTGATAAAGCCAACTTCCAGGGGATCTGGCTTACAGACAGTCAAGACAACAAAGTCAGCTCTGGGCTGAGCATCCTTGCAATGCAGGGACGCACAAAAACCAACTCGTCAGCACGCTCAGCCTTTCAGCAGTTCTGGATTGCTCCCAAATGGGATGTCTGCTGCACCCCGCCACCCAGCTCTGGGATAAGGCAGCACTCAACTGGAAGAGGAAAGGGCCCCTGAAGACATGCCTGAGGGATTTGGTGTGCTGGGAACCCGGAAACTGTCTGGGATGTGGGTGGAGAGATCAGTGCGAAATAGCAGAGCTGTGACACATACACTTCCATTCATCAAAGTCCAGGGGGAGAAAAAAAGTCATTATTGTCCCTGCACACATGGGGGAACTGAGGCACTGAGACCACCTTGGGACTCCACTCCAGCAGCCACACCAGGCCCAGCCCTCAGTACAGCAGAGTTTGACACCCAACACATCCTTCCTCACAACCTTCCTCCAAGAGTGTTATCTCAGCTACACAGGCAGGGAACTGAGGCTCAAAGGGGGTAAGAGATTTGCTTTAGATCAACACAAAACTTGGCATGGTGGAGCGCTGAGACAAATCTTAGATCTCCTGAGCCCCAAGATAATGCCTTAACAGCCTCTGTTCATCAGAAAAGACTCCCAGTTCTGTGATTCAACTAGTTCATTATTCCACCCCAAGAGTTTAAGGAAGATCTCAGCTCTGGCTTCTCTCATCACTATAAGGAATGATCAGACTAGTTTCCAACCAGTTCTGAAAGCTGTCAATGATCTGATCTTGTTACGGGCAGGAGGCTCATGGAAATGTTGGATAAATCCCACAGGGGGTTCTCCAACCACTGATCCATAATGCTGTCAGGGTTCCTGTGATCTTACTTGCAGATGGAAGAAGACAAATAGGTGAAGGGGACCAAGTCCCTTTTCAGCAAGAGGAATGCTTGCTAAATGTAAGAGGAATACAAGAAGAGGGACAGAGTGTCACAAATGCCCTTGGCCAGTGAATGTAGAAGAGGAGCGGGAAACACTGTCACAGCAGGTGTCCCCAGGTCCCCGCCCCTGTTTAAGCTCCTTTGGGCTGACAGCCTCCCTTTCCATAACATCTAAATGCCCGACAATTCAGAAAACCCGCTCTCACAAGGCATGGTGCTCTTCCCAGCACAGGAAAGTGAGGGATGGAGAGGCCACGTCCTTCTCTCCAGAGCCCAGGGAGTGGCCGCTCAAGCTCATGACAGACATGATCACAAAACAGAAACTGCCAGGACCAGGGCTTTCCCTTTTGTGCCACGGAGGTGGTCAGTCAGTCTGAGCACTTCCAAAAGGCATCATTCTATGATCACTGACACCCCTGATCCAGAACTAGGAGATTCCTGACGCCCATCTGTATGGCCCTCCTCTCCCCTGCTACCAGCAAAGGTGGTGGGGAGGGCAGCATTGTGGTGAGGGCAAGAGACACTGCGGCAGTGACACCAGAGAAGAGACAAGCAAAGGCTGGTAAACAACCCCCTCCCATCCTCAATCCCAGTACTTTGAAGATCCGTGTGTTTTGAATTTAATTTTGATTTTCTCGACTTCAGCAGATTAAAGTTGAAATAACCTACAAATTACTTAATGTGTTGTAAATCTTCTGAAATTAGGGCCTAATGGGTAACACATGTCGGCAGGCAGGAGACAGAGAAGGGAAGCCGAGTTTCTCACCAGCACAAGGAATGCTGTGAGGATCTGAGCCAAAGGAGAGGGGGCTGGGGCAGTGGACATGGAGTCACAGCCCTTCCCTGGAGCCTCCCAGTGCCCACCTTACCTTTGGGTCAGAGCTAAGAAGCCACCCCTGATCTAAGCCATCCACACCCCCTGTCAAGGGGGACAATGACCAGAGGGGCTGCACTGAGACTCCACTGAAGGAACTTGGTGGCAGGATGCTGGTGGGCCAGCAGAGGCACAGACACCACAAAAAAACCCACTTAAACACCTTATTTCCCCCTTGTCCTCTCTGCTCAGCCCATCTGTGTCCCCTACCCAGCTCACAGAGCCCTGTTGCCAAACAAGACATCCCTTCACACCAACACGTGTCTGCGGGGACCTTGGGAACGGCTCCACCACGTTCCACACGGGATGCCTTGGCATGGGGGTCTCTGCAGAGCCAAGAGCTGTCCCTCTCCTTTAGGGCCTGTCCTCTCCATGCACCTGTCTCACCGGTCTCTGCGCTGGGCAGCCCCGGCTCCTCTCCCACACAAGCCGCCAGCTCTCCCGCTGCTCCTGCCTGCTTGGGTTCCCCTTCCCCTCCCTCCTCTTCAGCAGATTTCTCTCAAGTGCGCTGCCATATGGTTCCAGTTAAGCCCCATATTTTTTCTTGTCGATTGAAAAGACACACTTTCCTCTGTGCCAGACAGTTTACAGATTGCTCCGCTGGCTCAATTTCTTATTGGATTTCTCAAAAAACCTGACATTTTAAATTAATTTACAGCCACAACAAAAAGAGTTCAGAATTTTAATGGTGTTGTAAGTAATTTTTAGGTAATCCGCTCCAGATTTTGATATTAACCTTTGAATCACAGTTCAGGCAGCTACTATGTTACAGCACTTTAGTTGGCCTAGGTTTTGGGGAGGGGGCGGTGGGTTGCAGGGGGGAGATAATTTACCGCGTGGCAGCCTGTGAGGCGAGCGCACGGAAAAGCACATGGCAGGCAAGGCTCAGGGGAGGCAGCTCGGGCGCATGTCGGCAGTGGCGTGTGTGCCGGTGACATGTGAGTGCAGATGTGCACAGGCATGTGCCTTCCCCAAATGCGTGCCAAGGCCGGAGAGCGCGTGTGGGAGCTGCTGGAGGCCAGGGAGCAGCCGGGCCCAGGGGCAGGCCGCGGGCTCCCACCTCCGCACGGGCGTCAGCACGCGCGGGCAGCTGCGTGGGGAGCCCAGGCCGCGCCTCAGCGCTCCGCAGCCGCGGGAATCGGCTCGCAGGAAGGCGGGCGAAGGGAAGCCGGAGCGGAGGCGGCTTGAGGCAGGTGCTGGCACCTCAGCACCAGCACAGATGAGAGCAGCAGCACGTGCAGCTGTGCCTGCAGCCAGGGCCCACCCCGGCAGCCAGGGCCTCCCACACCCCTGCGCACATCCACAGCGCCCAGGTGCAGGTCACAGACCTGGCTCTGCCACCTCCTCACCCTTCCTCTGCCAGGGCCGCACCCAGCACAGCACCCCACAGGGCCAGCTACCGCTGCTCCCTGGCCTTGAACTTCTGCTCAGGGCAGGATGTGAGCGTGGTTCCCTCCTTTCTTTCTCAAGGTCAGGCCCATAAGGTGTTTGCTCACTGGGGCCACCCTCAAAGTTTAAAGCCCAAAGGTAAGGGACACCTGCCAAGTGCAGCACGAAAGGGGCAGCAGCTCGAGGAGCTCTGCATGGAATAGTAAGGTGTCTCTGAAGGAAAGCAACTCACTTGGGATTAGAAAAAACACGAGAAAAAAAGCCACAGATATTGAAAATGCCCAGGGGAGGAGAGAGGGAAGAAGAGAAAAAAACAGAAGGAATGAGAGAGGACAACTGAGAGTGACAGGAATGAAAGAAGGAAATTAAGTGGCAAACAACAGCAGCAAAAGAAAGAAAAAGCAAATGAGAGAGCAGATGACTGAGAGAACAAATTGAGGAAGAAGGGAAGGAAATTAACAAATAATTAAGAACAAATGAATGAGAGAACTGAGACAGAGTGACAAAGATGCAAAGCAACAAAGTGAAGGAGCCAGCATCCCTCCTCCCTGTCCCAGCCAACAGTTACCATGCCTGTAACCGGAGTGCCAACAAATGGGATTTGCACAGAGCCTGGCAGCTCCTCGCTTGCCTTCGTGAGCCCCCTCAGATCCATGTTCAGCAGCAGCCAAGGGACCCGGCCACCCACGGAGCAACACACCCCTGACACCTTCTCCAGCCGCTGGATGGGACACATCCATCCTCAGCATCTCCCCAGCCACAGCAAATGTGCCAGGGTTAGCAAAATGCCTGGCATGCTCCTGGCCTGCTGCCACAGACCCTCACATTCCATTTCCCTTTATCATTTGCTCTGCCTGGAAATCCCGTTCCACTTTCCAGCTGCATATGGGCAGCAAAGCTCCTGTGCCACCCTGAGCTGTGTTACCACCATGCAATTGCCAAACCAACCGAGACAAAAGGGGAAGGGGGGGGGCCTGACTACAGAGCTGCAGTCCTCGCCAACATTTTACTAAGCTCTGGCACAGAGCAGACGGTGGCTGGATATGGTGCCAACTTACTACAAGAGCGAATTTTTAACATTCCTCCCCTCCAGGAGTCACTCAAGGCAGCCAGGGAACCTCAAGTAGAGAGATGTGACGACAGCAACAACAGCAGCCCGAGGTCTGCTCTGCTTAGAAACCGTGCCATGGGACAGCAGTGACAGCAAGGACCATCATCTAGAGCACAGGTGGGAGCAGTCCAGCCAAGACTGGCTGTCTGCGCTGCCCAGTTACAGGCTCTCAGGTAAGTCTGGGACAGTGTCTCACAAGACTTGTGAAGTGTTCAGGATGTACGAGAAAAGCCAACAGAATCGTAAAAGCAGTCGTAACAGCCCAGCAGCATTGAGGTTCTCCAAAGGCCAGAAGAGATGCTCCCTTTGCTTGCTCCCAGTGGCAGCTGGACCCTGCACCATGGTGGCGGGGGTCCATCGCGCTCCCCTATCCCTGTGCCACAAAGGTGTGACTTACAGCTCCGTTGCTAAGCACAGCTGTCTTTTCCCAGCTGTGCCATGTCCTTCGTTCATGAGAGAACCTGTGGGATTCGTGTACACTCCTGCAAACCCAGGAGTTTAAAGAAGTGCCAAGTCACTTCCTGGTCCTACATCACGAAAGACACAACAGTGGCTGATGCTGCTGATCAAAGCTGGCATGGAGCCACTTGCAAGGACAGTGTGCCACATTCTGATCCACCGGGCACAGCGCCATGGGCAGAGGGACTCAGATGCCCCTCGGCAACATGCCATGTGTGGGGGGGATTCAGATGCCCCTCTAGCACTGTGCCAAACTGGGTGGAGCTTTGGATGCCCCCTTTGGCATCAGGCCAGGTGCTGAGGGATTCTCCATATGGCACTGTGCCAGCAGGAACAGGGACCCTGGAGCCTGGATCCAAGCTCAGGGAGGTTCTGGGATGGAGGACTGGATGTATTCTGTTCCTGTGCCAGCTCTGCGCAGTGAAAGCGTCTGCATTTCACTAACGTAGGAAGCATCTGAGCAGGCTGATGAGTCTCGGTGACAGGGATCCCTGAGAGCTCCCTGCTCAGGGCTCCTCCGGAGCGGGGCTGCCCTGCCACTCAGAGCACCCCTTGGCAGGCTGCCTCACCAGTGATTGACTGGGGAAAGTTGCTATGACGACCCTGATTTGAAAAAAACCCTCAGTAGTTGCCAACTATTTGTGTTGTTGTTTTACAACTGTGGCCAGTGTCACATGAGGGGAGCCGGCTGGGGGCCTGGGGACACAAAAGCAAATGGCTTTTTAATGGAGTGTCCTGCCAGCGCTTGAAGACTCAATAAAGAGGAGCTGGCAAGACCCCTCCGTGTGGAAGGCCCCGCGCGCAGGGCCAGGGCGTCTTTGTAGAGCCGCAGCCAGGATGGGAAAATTTGGAGAAATCAGAAGAAAAGCTTCCCCCTGCAGCTCCAGGCTCACAGTGCTGTCTCCCTGGGGATGGATCTGTCCCCAGCTGGCCTGGATATTTCAGTGGAGCTCACTCTGGGCACTTGTCTCACCCAGAGCTGGTGCTGCCCAGTGGAGCAGGACGACAGCATCTGGGGAAAATGCAGGAAGGTGTGGGAGATGACACAAAGGGTTTTCCTCTTTGGAGCAAGAGGAAGACAGCTCAAAGAGCTGGAAGGGAAAAAATGGAGGAAAAAGAGGAGGTGGATATCCCCACACCTCCCAGGAGCTGTCCTTGCTGACTGCTAGAGCCTGACTGGGACTGTGCTGAATCCAGAAGATACACGGGCCTCCAAAGCCAGCAGGTTTGAGCTCGGGGGCAGATGCCCTTCTCAATGGGAAGAGCCCAGGAGCAGTTTTGGGGGGCAAGCTGGCAGCATGAAGAACCAGCAGCAAAGACCAAAGGCACGTTCAGATGCAAAGGGCACTTAGGGGCACAGAAAGACCTGAACTTAAAAGTAAGGGCACGGGACAAGCCAGGGGCACGGGGCCTCAAAGAATACTCTTCCTAACCCCATGCCGTTCTCACAGACCTCTTCGGCTCCAGGGCCTCTTCTTACAGAAGCTATAATTATATTATAGAGTTCCTGTGCAAGCTGCTGAGCTTTATTAATTAATCCTGCTTGGTCTCACCCCAGCCAGAGCCTTGGCCTCATGCCGAGATGGGGAATTTTCCAGGAAAACTCAAAACTCGTCATCAAGGAGAAGAAAATGTTTACACTCAGCCTTTAACGTGTAAGGCAGAGAAAGGGCTCATTCCTCTGATTCAGCTGTGAAGTGGGAAGAGGCAGTGAACACACAGTACAAATCTTGGGTGTCTCTGACCAGAGCTGCCCAGAATTAACATGGCGTTTTCCCAGAGAAGACCCTGAACATGGAAATTTGGTTTGGGGATTCCTAACTGCAGACTTCGATATGGATAAAGAGAGGCTTAAAAACACACTTAGCTGTAAACTCTTTCTGAGCTCTCAATTAAGTTTTCTCAGTCCAGACTTCAACCCTTGGAGCCAGCGCAACAGAGGCGAGGGGGGCCTCGTTAGCTTTTGGATGATCTGAAACAAGCTTATTCCTCAAATGACACGGGAGCAGACAGCAAACAAGGCAGAAGTACCAGGCAGAGATGGAAGCAGCTGAAACTCAACCTCTTTGAAGGGCTTTTGCGTAGGGATATGAGAGTCTGTTTGAATCCCTGGAGAACTCCACAGATTATAAATCTGAAAATGTTACCTAATGTCATGTCACATAATGGGGAACTAATGCCCTGAGACTGACTCACCTTTCCCAGCTTTCATCAGGCCACCACAGAGAGGAAGGAACAGTGCTGCCTGCAGCCTGTGCGTGCCCTCTCACTCCTTTCCCAGGCATTTGGACTTGGAGAAGCTACCTGCCTGCCTGGAAGCTGCTCTTGGAGGACAGGCACAGACACTCCTCACTCTGGTATAAGCTACAGAACAACTACAAAACCAGAAGCCAAAATCTTGTTACAAGGACCACACAGAAAAGTTTGGCTTCAGAAGGCAGCGTTAGTTTTGTCTGCAGTGGCCAGGATGAATAAAAGGCTCACCTGATGAAAGCATTTTACTTCAGAGCTCCTTCCTTTTCCACACTCAAAACTTCCTGTGCACCAAAGCTTTAGCACCTCCCCATGCCCTGCTTATGGAAGGGTTGTGCATATCCCTGTAACTGTCACTGAATTCTTCAGAAACACATTCAAAGGTACCCACCTACACTTCTGCACATACAGCAGTGGCACTTGGGCATTTACACCTGCACACAGGCACGTTTTCCTACCTGCTCATGGCTCCTATCAATCACTCTACAACTTAAGAAACGGCAGCAAAGCAGCAAAACACAAACTCTCAAACGGAGACATCCCTCGTTAGCACGCTCTACCCACCCACAGTGGCTGGAATCCTGAGCGTGTCTAGCTCTGTCCCAGCTTAATCTCTTGCCCTAAATTAGGTAAACTCACTCCATCCAGGAGCCACTGGCTTCTACTTCCATCGTGAAAAAGTAAAGGTGAGTCAGTGATCAACAAAATAAATTAAAATAGAGAAAAAGGCACTAATTGGTGAGCACCTGCCTGCAAGGAATGGGAAAAATATCCCCCTCAAAAAAAAAAAAATCCTCTAGGAAAACAAAATGCACCAACATCTTTCTATTTTGTTTTTTTCGGTAATTATACTAAAGATGAAAAACTCATAATAAACATCTCCCAGTCCCCACCTGCTAACAGTAATTATAATAGACTCAACAATAAATGGTAAAGCAGAGCAGTGCTGCATCTCGGGAATTCTCTAGGGTATGTGGATTAGCTCGGAAAGCCTGAATGATTAAAATACACTAATTAAAATTTTGTGTTCCTTGGTAACTCGTCTGCCTGGGCCCCTGGTGTTGGCAAAATGGGAATTAACGTGACAAAAGCAACACAGAGGGTTTTTGTTTTAAAGAAAGAAGCGGGGGGAGATCTATATAAACAAGTTCTCTCTGCGCACACACACAAATTCAGAGGGACACAAACTTAGGGAAGGACTGAGACGTGTTGCTGGTGTTTAGGATGAAAGCAGCAGTGAAAGCCTTCCCTCATTGCCTAGTTTGTCCCCAAACCATCAAGGAGGAAAGCCTGGGAGAGAGGAAAGGAGAAGACAGAAAGCGCTGGCTTAAGACAAACAGGGTCATGCGTGACCAGGAGCCCAGCTCTTTTAAAACAATTAGAAAAATAAACACATGGAGAGGTGGAGAGGCTCGCACAGGGAAACCCCAGCACAGGACTCTCTTCCGCTCCGTCTCCCTCACGCACATTCCTCCATGGTCTTGTCTGCCCTGCTCTTTACCAAAGAAAACAGGACTTTGGGATAACACACGAGAGCTTCTACCCCACTGCAGATACACAAAAGAAATTGAACACTTTTGGGTTGCCCTTAGCAACCTAATTGCATCAGTACATTGCACACAGGAGCCAAAGTAACTGAATTTTGATGAAAAGACGGCGGTAATTTACGGCATCACAAAATTAGTTGTCATAGCGACGGGTTAATTACATCTCAAATTAACAATGCAAGTGTGGTGAAATTAAATATAAATCATATTTTCTGCATAAATTATAGGGGTTGATTAGACCGGGGCTCAGGGAGAGGGAAAGGTTGAGCCGCCATGGGCCTACGCAGCTTTCTGAGCCGACAAGAGAGTCTCCTGGAAACACCGTGAGGAAGACAGAGTAGGGGGAGAATGAGAAAGTGTCAAAGAAATAAATGCACTGCCTTGATGCTCATCTTCTGTGGGGTTTTCTTTGGCTTTTTAATTGTCATCTGAACTCTCCCTTAGTTTCCCCTCGTGGCTTCTGGAGGAAGTGGGGAGAGGAGCCAGGCCCATGCGCTGTGAGGAGCAGCAGCTCCCAGCCCACCCTGGCACCACGGCTTGAGCTGGGGGAAACCGAGCTGTGCCTGGGCTGCCCTCAACACCTCCCTGCCCTCTCCACGGGACAAATGAGGGGCTGGGCTCTCACCAGCACTGCTTGGGATCTTTGTGCCCAGAAAAGAGGCCTTGAGGCCAGCCCAGCCCCCTTGGTGCAGGTCACACGCCGTCTTGCACCTTTGGAGTTGCTCTGCAGCTTCCCAGGCTCTCAACACATCCCTAACCTCTAATTTCTTGCCTGGTTCACAGCAACAACATGAAATGTTGTTTCTGCCGAACTGAGGAAATCCATTCCTGGCAGAGTTTCTGCCTGGAGTAATGGCACAGCCTGACCTGACACTGGACAGGCAGAGGAAGGCAATCTCTGCTGTGTTCTCATCTGCAGTTTCTGTTTGGAGCACACCCCGAAAAGCAGGTCAAACCAAGTGCTGAAATCAAAGGCTAAAGGGAGTAAGAGAAAGCATGTGACACTGCTAAGGAATATCAGCAGGTAAAGGAGAGATGTAGTGCCCAGCTGCAGTTCAGACATCCCAAACCAGCAGAACAAAGCCCCCTCGGGCCTGGACACCAGTCCCCATGCCCTGCCAGAGTGGGACCCCTGCCCAGGTGGGAGGGGACAGCTCTGCTCTGGGGCAGTGGGGTGGGGACAGCAGAGACTGCAGCGGAGCTGGGAGTCAGTCACCAGCTGCACCACCAAGGAGCTGTGTGCTTGCTCTATTAAACTCTTGGTGACCCTTGGCGAGTGCGGAGCATTGCCACTCACAGTGGGACACAGCTAACAACAAACAGCAACCACAGAAAGCGGCTAAAAATACCCGCTCAGGCTAAGCCCCGTGCGGCCCGGCAGCTCTTGGAGCTGGGTGCCTGCAGGACTTCCAGCCACTCCTCCCACACATGGTCTCCTCTTGGCTTCCAGGGTCTGACAGGGGATGCTCATAGTCCACTGCAGGGGAACTACAACAGTCTTGCAGCCTGGCTGCCAACCAGCCCTGCCCCAAGCAGGGGATGATGTTCAGGAGCCTGGCACTCCTCTCCTCTTGGGCCCTGGCTTTTCTTCCAGGCTGGCTGATGAGGGGCACCCAGCAGCTTTGCCCAGGGCCCCGCTGCTGTGCCCATCCAGCCCCTGACAGCTGCAGCACAGCACTGGGGAGGACATGGGATGTGCTAAGTGTCTACTCCAGGAAAGAGGGGACACATTCGTCAGGAAAAGACACAAGGAAGTCAAAGCCTCCAAGCACAGTGCTTTGCTTTCTGCTTCTCTGAGCAGAGTGAGGAAAACCTTAAGAGAAAAGTCTGCAAAAGGCAGACAGGACATACCTGAAGCATGGGCAGATGGGGATTAACATCAGGAGGAGCCAGGTGAGCTACTCTCCCAGCTCCATGAGCCAACAAGGCCCCCCAAAGCCCTGCAGGACTTGCTGCAGTTCCCAACACAAAGGGAGATTCCTGTGTTTAACTCCTCAGACATCTGCTATCGCTGAAGAAAATGCATCCAGGAACCTTTCTCACTGTGTCACTCTGGCAGAATTCAGTGACAAATCTCCCACAGGCTACTCTGAGCCCAAAACCTCACACTGCAGGTTTGTCAGCCCATCCCAGTCCCACTAACTTTGCCTGTAACAACCCTCCTGCAGCCACCCCCAGAGGAGTGACTGGAGGCATAAGGTTCTTTGGTGACTTCCCTAAAATAACCGTTCCCTTCCCTTTAAAAATGTTTTTCACTTAGCCTGCATCTGCCCAGACTCCTTTACCCTGACACATCTGCTCATGCTGAAACATCACCTCTCAAATATCCTCCAAGTTTCCAGCTCCTCACCTGCACTGCCACACTGTCTGCACTGCCCTCAACAACTCGCAGGCAGCACTCAGACAAAATACTGAGATCCTCACAAAATCCTGCCACATTTCATCTAGGCCTGTATGAGGAATTTCTCATGTGGGGGAATGCGGGGTTTGGTTTTTTTTCCTAGAGGGGAAGGAGGGAGAGCATATGAAAGAAAGGAAGGAAAAAGCCTAAAAGTAAAAAGCCCCTCTGGTCCTGGCAGCCGGTGTGATCGATGGTGGTGGATTTGCATGTGTATTTCATTAATTTTTCAGCATGCATTTTATTTATCTATGCGCCATACATCTGCTGAAGTTTATATACTTGATAATATATAAATATAGACACACAGCAATCAATACGACATCCGCTTCGCAGAAGCTTCCATTAGGCACCCCCCCCCCCCCCCCGCCCCCTTTCCCTTCCTCATTTCCACAACCTGCTGCCTG
>VZRN01004112.1:197812-210839 GCA_013397935.1 Dasyornis broadbenti | reverse complement strand
TTCCACAACCTGCTGCCTGGGCACCTTGTGCTGTTCCATCGGTTTCCGATTTTCATTAGCGGTGGAGCGCCAGCTCCCCCGGCCTCCAGCCTTCCCCGTGCCAACCCCATTCACATCCACGCAGGCCAGGGAACCGCGCCCGCCGTCAGCGGGCACCTGCCCTGCCCCGGGGAGCCTCTCCTGCTCACCCTCCCCTTACTCCCAAGCCTCAAGGGCTGGGATGCTGGGGCTGCCTCAAGCCTAAGGGACACCTCAGAGGGCTCCCAGCCATCCTTTCTTTCCAGCCATTGAGTGAGATTGTCTTGGCAGGTGACGGGAGCAGCATCGCCCGGCTCACAGACACTCCTGGCTGCTCTCACACCAACTTCTTGTTCCCTTCCCCAGCTAAGCAAAAGCCAGGGCCTGACTGTCAGCGCTGGGCACCAGGACAGACCAAACACCCTCGACCCTTTGGCTGTCTGTTTTCCCCACTCCAGTTTAACTCTGTCATCCCACTGTCTTCACTGTGTTGCATGGGATACGTGTGTGTATGCGCGTGGGAGAGAGGGAGAGCAATTCCAGACAATTCCCTGGAAGGAAACTCTCCAAGGAAGAGAGCTCCGGCCCCAGAGCCCTCTGAGCCAAACAGGGTGCCTGGGCATGCTGCTGCCCAGCTGAATCACCTCCTGCAACATGGCCTAGAATCTTATTAAGTGGCTTTGTAGCCAGGATCAAACTGCAGCTGCTAAGAACAGCCTGGGTCAGTGTAAACTGTGGCCTGAACTCCCATTTTTATCTCGGTCGACTGTCTTAATTTCTCCTCAAAGGTTGGGAATTTGACGTGGACATCCAATCTGTCCCCACTCTATCTTTGTCTTGGGAAAAGCTGTTCTACACTCAGTTTCTGACCTGTCACACACCTTGGGCACATCAGTCCTCATGGAATGTTTTTAGTCCTGCTTTCTGTCCCAGTTTTCAACTCCATAGGAAGGAGTGTTTCTCATTATTGATTTATCTGTCTTCACTACAGTCTTTATCTCAAATTGGCTGGTCCATCTATAGCACAGCTTACAAACATCTGCAGTCTGGAACAAACACTTGGGAGCCTCTCAAACTACTTTTTGTAACAGCCAGGCAGCCCATCATGTAAGACAAAAACTGTAGTGTGGAAGTGCCTTGCATCACAAGGAAATACAATTGGGAAATTTATTTTAAAAGAGTAACTGTTCCGATTATTATTATAACTGACTACAAGCAATTCGGTGCAAAGCCTGAGGAAATTTATAAAAGCTTTCTCCCTGATTTAGGCTGGGAATAGAGATCTTTTCACAGGAAAGAATGTATGGGAAGGCATGCGAGAGCAGAGCAAAGAAATTAAAGCCCAAGTGACGGATTTCCAGGGAACAGGTCTGAATAATGAGTGCATCTTCCCTGTCTGACTAAGGAGCCAAGCAACCTCTTTTAACAACCCACCGGACCCACATGGCTCAAACCTTCACTCTCCCACATCCCAGCCTGGCACGCTGCTCTCCTCAAGCAGGACCTCACTGGCCCATGTTGACATCCAAGTGGAGGCTTTGGCAGCAGAGCCTGCCCTGTGCAGGGGCCACAGCTCCTCACCACAGCCTGTCCTCGGCACTCAGAGACGGCCACAGGCACCCAAACCTCAACTTCTCCACCATGAACCCCTCACCTGTGTCCCAGCAGCCTTCCTTGCCAGCTGCACCCCATTCCATGTGGCAAATGCCATTCAGCGGGTGGTCAAGAGGAGGTTTGCAAAGGGGAGGGAGACTGAAAATAAATAAAAGGATGTCTGTACCTTTAAAAGAATTTTCATTTATAGGCTCTTCTCCTCTTCCACCATTTCAGTGATCTATATGCAAATATGCTAATGAATGCAAATTAAGACACCACTTTTAGTCCCAATTTAATAGAAAGCATTAAAATACCTTTTTTTTTTTCCCCCCAAAAAACTCCATATGCATGAAGGAAAGGCTTTTTAAAATTTATTTTATTTATTTTTTAATTTTTTAACTTTTTGTTTAAGTCACATCCAGCAGCAAACACACCATCAAAGTGCTGGAGACAAGGAGGGGAAATCTGACTGACATTTCCAGGTGCCAATTACTAAGATCTTGTTCTTCTGGGAAGACTGTAAATTAATTTCTTCTATTTTTTAAAAGAAGCTATTAAAACTGATGGTTCAGCTATGCTGTTCTCACTCTGAGTCTCCCCCACACCTCAAACAGCATAAACCCAGTGTGGAGGGAAGCCCTTCACATCCATCGAGATGTTCTATTGTGTGTTCGGTTACACTCACTTTTTGGAGGGGCAGGTGTGGAAAAGCACATGTGCATCACCCTGGGAGCGATGCACACACACAGCACCCTGCCCTGGCGGGAGGGACGCATCCTGACCGCGAGCTGGAATTAAAGCCTGGTGCTTGGAGGGGCTGAGCCAGCACTAAAAACTGGCACTATTGCCACAGGATCTCCCAGCCGTTCCCGGAGAAGTCTCCATCCCAACATCAGCCTTCCCAGCCTATTCAAAATCTGCTTGGCTTAGCTGAGTGAACAAAAACCTCCAAAACCCAACAGATGCAATGCTAGATTATGTTAGCAATGCTGCGAAAGTCTACAGGAAAATACACTATGACTCACCTTTTTGAAAGTATTTGAAATACAAATTTTCCCACTCAAGCAAAATCACAGTTTTTGCCAAAAGTTTTTGAGATGAAAAATGTAAAGGAAGGAACAGTCAAACCTTTCACAAATCTGAAGTAATTCTGTATAGTTGTTCATGTACAGAAAGAAACACCATTTTCCTGTAAGTAATTCATTCAGCTGTTTTCTAAATGAAAACTTTCTGCACTTACCACCTTGTCACCTACCACCGTCTTTTCATTTTATTTTAAAACCTAACACTCAAAGTTGTGTAAAATCTGAATGGTTGCCTCCATTTAAGTCAAAGCAAATTTACATGTATTTATACATACATTTTAATTGAGAAGCAGGAAATTGCTCCTCACCCAGCCCTACCTGCTGCACGGCCCCTTGCCCCAGCACTGCACACCCAGTGCCACAAGGCCTCAGCGGAGAACAAAAGCAGACAGACTCCACTCCGCTGACTGGGTTTTATCTGTGGTAATTTTACCTCCTCCACAAGGCAATGGGCCAGACTCTTTTTGCAGCAACACTCGAGTAAATCAAGATCAAAGCCTCCCCCCAGGATAATGGTACTGTTACTCAGGGATTTACACAGCTTGGGCATGGATGAGAATCCCATCCCTGCACAGCCTGGCAGGCCCTACCCCACATCGCCCTTCGAAATGCCCAGTGCACGGCCCTTCCAAGTGCAAACTGTGTTAGCAGTGATCAATAGGCAGAGCAGGCAACTGGCTGCACGACAAGACTTCTTCCTAGATGGGACCAGGGAAAATCATTCCATCCATGCCAGCACTCCCTGTGCCAGCTGAACGCCTGTGCTACCAACAGGGACCCTGCTGCCGGCTCCGCTCTGATGCCAAGGTGGCCGCCCACCTGGTGGCACAGGTAGAACAGATTTCCCTACCTGCCCTGGATGGCAGCAAGAGGCACCCAGGGACCCACTGGCTGCAGGAGCCAGAGCGAAGCAGCCGACAGCCAGCCTTGCACAGGGATGCAGTGACACCGGCCACACCTCGTGCCAGGGGTGCCAGTCCCTGGAGCATCTCCAGCTCTCTGCCCGCCCTGTTTGCCCAGGGTCTCCGGCTGCCCTGGGCAAGGGGCCCTTTCAGCGGGGTCTGCCCCAGAGCTGCCATGCAGCCCCTGCGGCACGGCCTGGGCCACGGACACGGCTGCTTCGCCCAGGGACAGCGATCGCCCTCTTGGCTCCGAGTTTGCTGCGTTTCTTCTCCCCACGAAGCGCACTGCAGGTAATATGAAAGCACAAAGTGCATAAATAGGCTCCTCTGACATGATTGGGCACATCTCTCAATGTTTATGGCAGAGAGCAGATATTTAGATATTTACAGGGAATATCTTTTGTCGGTGCCAAACCCTGGGTTTTGCTGTCAGAAAAAACAAACACAAGCACCGAAACTTGCCTTCAAATGGAAATCTGCACAGGAGAAAGTGATTTCCCCATCAAACCAGTTTTATTAGATATGAATATCTAATTATTTGTACCAAGGGCTGGCTTACCAAATATTTTCCATGCAACTTTTAGATCATGTGTTGGAGTTTTTATAGAAAAAGACATGTATCTGCATATGTGGGATGAACCTGATTTGAATGCCATCTGAAATATTTTTCCTTTTTGTTATTTTTCCTGGTTTTTTTTTTTTTTTAATCAAGATTTAAAAAGAAAAAAAAAAGAAGAAGAAGAAATTGTCTCTGAGTTAGTAGGAATTTTCCTGGCCTGAAGACCTCCCACTCCAGTAATGTTACTAATGAGACATTTGCACCTCTGAATTTTCCAGCAGGCTATTTTCCTTGATCGCTTTTCTGTCATCTTTTCAGTGCTGTTCTTGTAATTTTGTAAATGCACATTCATGAAAAACACATTCCAAACACACTCAAGACTCACCACAGCCCATCCCTCCAAAGACCAGCATTAATGAAATCAGCAAACATCACAAACACTACATACAAAACTCGTATGTACTACACAGAGTGTGTATCCTAAAACACACACAAAATCCTTATGACTCAAGCCCAAACTCCTACACTGGCCTCACACAAGGCAAAATGTACACAAATCTACATCCATACCATCTACACACTATAGAGGTACGTGCCCACACAACTAACACCAAGCCAGACTCAAAGCACACACAAACAGCTTGATAAACACACACACCTCATCCATCCATACATTACCTACCCAAACCACAAAAAACAGAGCCTAAATATAAACTCCTCCCCAACAATACACAAACATCCCCCAAAAACATACCACGCACATCCAACGCCTGCCAAGTATACACAAATACACACAGCAAATACCTGCTTCAAAACATATAACTCATCAGAGGCAGCCCACTAACTACAGAAAAAAGGAGCTCAATGTGTATATTTGAAGGTTCAACACCTTGTGTCAGCTTTTCCTTTCTGAAGAGCAGGCAAAACGAGACAGTCAGATGGACAGAGGGGTAGGAGAGAGTGGGCAGGAGGCAGTAGGGAGGAGGAAAATGGAAGCTGCCTTGTGGGGAAGGATATGGATCAGGCTGTCATCTGGAGACCCATCCTCATCCAGAATTTATGCACTAAAGTTCTTTGGTTTTACTCTAAATGGTTTTAAAGAGACAGCAAAAGCTGCGCCAGGCACATGGGTACCCCAGCTGGCTCAAGCACTTGGGAACGGAAAAGGGAGCAGGTCCAGCATTTTGGGGCTAAGCTGGAGAAGCTGAGCACACACTGGAGAACCTGAGCTGGAAGGAGGGAGGTTATTTTTAGGACTGCTACAACATGTTGTAAAAAGTTTAACCTGTAACCTCACTCCAAGCGCTCAACAGGGAGCAGGATGAGAGGGAAGCGTAGACTTACACCACTACCAGCAGCTCCTGCCCGAGTGCTGTGGGAGAGGGATCTGCACTGGGATCCCTGCTCCGACCCACGGGGAGGCACCGGCTCTGCAGAGCAGCTGGACAGAGCTGCAGGGAGGGCCAGCACAGCAGGTCCCCATCCTGCTCAGCTCTGCCATGAAGCGGGAACCAGACAGGAAGCCTCTGAGGCACTGGAGTGAGGAGGCAGAGAGGAAGATGCTGTGGGGAGAGCAAAAGCTGTCACCACTTTGGAGGGGCACGTTGTGGCAGCCCGAGCCTGGCAGCGACCCTGGGCTAATGTGGGGAGTTGTCCTGGGAACGGCGCCCAGCGCCAGCCAGGGGAGGCCTCACACTGACACAGGGAAGAGCAAGCCTCGCTCACATTCCCTGTGCCCCTGAAATCACACGCTGTGCTCAGGACAGAGCTCTGGAGGAATGGGATGAGCTGCACGCTGACCCCCCTCACCACCTCCCTCAAGGGAATCAATACATCCTTACCTCCAACTCCCATATCCCGGGGGGATGCTATGGTTGGGGCGGGGGAGGAAGAACTGAGAGCAAACAACAGCAACAGGAACAGAGTTGAGCCATTTCAATTATTCATATGCCAGATGGATTCTTTTCCTGCCCTTTTTTTTTTTTTTTTTGCTACAAAAATAAAAAAACAAGGGGAGAGCACTGATGTTTCGAGAGTGATGGGAGGGAAACATATTTTCCCCAAAACAAAGTGCAGAAAAGAGAGGGGAAAGCCCCAGCATACCCATCTCTGTGTGAGGAGACCACAGGGAGTGCAAATTTCCACTCATGGGGGAACTTACAAATGACTGATCTTTTATTTTATATGCACAGAGCAAAAGAGAAGGAGAAAGTGCACCAAAAAATAAGAGAGAGGGAGAGAGAGAGAGAGAAAGAGGGATGGTGACACAGAGAGAAAGGGACGAGGAATGAGAGAGAGAGAGACAGCAGAGAGAGGGAGGGGGGCAGGCAGAAGAGGGCTTTGACCTTCTGTGAAGGATATAAAAAATCCAGCAGCCTCAGGGGACACCCAACTATCTAGCATATTGCTGTTAAAATGTCTGCAAAATTTAATACACTTGGCATGCCATCTAATCAGTCCTTGGAAACCACGGTTTCCCTCCCTCCTGCACTCCAACTGTCTCAGACCTCCAGCATTCGGGCATGAGGTTGGGTATTTTCTACAGATGACAGAAAGTTTGGTGTATGGTAGGTTGGAGGCCTTATTTTGTGTTTCATTTGCTTTTTTCTTCTTTCTTTCTTTTTTTGAGCCAGACAGCTGTCATTTTCCCTTGTAAAACAAAGTTTGTACAGATCCCTGCACGCTGCTGGATGTGCAGGGTGAAAGTACCCCTGGTNGATGGATGGATGGATGGATGGATGGATGGATGGATGGATGGATGGATGGATGGGTGGATGGGTGGATGGATGGATGGACGGATGGAGGGATGGAAGGACGGGAAGCAGTGGCACACAGCCCCACAGCCTGGCTGGTGCCAATAGGAGCTGCACGGCGGGGCCGGCACAGCCGCCAGCACTGGCGTGTGTGTGCAGGCGCTGCAGGTGCGCTCCCCCCGCAAGCCAAAGCTCGGGCACGCCTGCCTGGTGTGGGCACACTCATGACAGGGGTGGGAAGGGGGTGAGGGAGGGTGAAACCAGCCTGAGGATGGGGCGGCATTTTGGTGCTGACACTCCTTATTGAAAGGGACAGCTGCCTACACCACCACACAGCAGTAAAGGAAATGGCTCTGGGGGAAAACAAGAAGAAAAAAGCCCCAGTCCTCAAAACAACAAATATATCCAACACTTGTTACCCTGGAAGGAACTAAGGGGGTTACAGGACTCCAAAAGAGCTGGGCAAAGAGTTTCCAAGCTGAGTGGGAGAAGGCTGCCCTGTTCACTGCGTGAGGAGGGGCATGGAGGCAGGGCACAGTGAGGTGCATCGTGTGCTCTCAGCTGTGCCAGGAGAGCTGGCAAAGAGCTCGAGGTAAGGAAGATCAGGCCCTTCAGGACAGGAGGCCGATGCCTCCAGCTGACTGTGCAGGTTTATGACCTTGGTCATCCAAAGTGGAATCCGTGGCAGGTGAGGACAGGCCCCAGCTCTAAGAGCAGAGCGTGGGCTCTCAGATAACACAGAGGCACTGCAGGGTCCCAGTGCAGGGCAGTCCTGGGCCAGGTGATTCAGGCGTGTGGGCAACCTCCCACCGAGACAGCCCCACGGACCATGAAGGGAACACAGGAGCCCACGGCCCTTCTCAGTGTGAGGAAAGGGACAGATGTGCTGGGGAAAGGGCTCAGGCGCCAGGCGAGGAGGGAACTGAGCCCACAAAAACCCTGAGACACCGGAGCAGAGCGGGCACAGCTGCTTACAGACAGGCTGGTCTTGCAGTTCAGGTTCTTCCAAGCCCACTGGGACTATGTCATGGGAAAACTGCTGCACACAGGGAAGCTTCTGCACCTTGGAACAAGGAGGGCTCCTGCCCCTCTGAAGATGGGGCAAAAAAAGCTCCTGGGTCCTCCTTTTCTCTGCAGAACAAGGGGCTTGGTGAGAGTGAAGGTGGAGAAGAAAGCACAGAGGCAGGGGACAGCACTGGGAAAAATTAGCAGTGAAGGTGGTGCTGAGCCACGGATGGGATAGGAAAGGGCATACATTCACAGGGCTACGGAGAAATTTTAAACCAAGACATGGGCCCCAGCTCAATCAAAACTTTGTTCAGTAAAAAGTTAATTGCTGAGGAACCAAATAAAAGAAACCCCACAGGCTGAAAACTGCTCAGAGTCTTTAATTAGCCAAAAAATGAAAATGGTTACAGGAAAATGAGAGTGTAAGAGGGGATCCTGAGGGAGTACTTATGCTATTCCCCCTTCTCTCCTTCATCACCAAACAGCCCAATGTAGGCCCATGGTAGCAGCCTCTTTGATTGCAGATTTGGGAAAAGCATTTGGGGTTGGTTTCCTTTTACTGTCCAGAAGACGAGAGGCCCAGCCAGTCAAACTCAGATTTGAATCAGACACCTGGTAAGGCCAGGGTTTCCAGAGCCTTCTCTTCTGTTCAACCCCGCACCAGTGCCTGCCAGAAAGGCAGGGAATGCCCTTCCCTATTGACATTGGCCCTAACATAAATTACCCCTAGGGCATAACACTCCCTCCCCTCAACAAAAAACACTCCCCCCCCCAAAAAAAAAAAAAACCAAAACAGCCACCACCACCACCATAACAACAACAAAAGAAAAGAGCTATACGTTGGAGGCATCTTGTTCTTTAACAAGCTAAATGATCATCCACACAAATCTACCCATTCCTGCTAAATTCCACCAAAAAAATTCACAGGTCTTCCTTAACCCCTAACAGGCTGGCAACAGTCAGAACAGCCCCATTCCCAAGTGCCCAGGAACTTGCCAGCCATTTCTTCTACTGCTTTAAGAAGAAAGCAAAGTGAAGATGAGAGCAGAAGTGCCTGAGTGGTTTAGCTCTTCTGCTGCCCCCGCACACAGTTCACACCTTGCCCCTTAATTCCTGCCCAAGGCAACTGGACTGGGTTTGGCGTCTCACCCACACAATTCTCCTCACTCTCTCTCCCTGCTGCAAAAGGCACACAGTCTCTGCAGTGAGAGCTCTCTGTTCCATACAGGGCACACACGGATTCACTCGATGCCCACGTGGGACAAGAGAAGGACACACCTGGAAGCAGGGAGCAAGGGCCAACAGCCCCGGTGTATTGACCTGTGCATGGCACTGGAATATGTGACCACCCCGAGGAGCTGCTTATGGATCCCGCAGTCATCCAAGCTAAGAGCCTTCCCCAAATAATGATTTCATGCATGAAAATAAATAATAATAAACGAAAGACTCTCAAGAACAGTATACATGAGAAAATGACACCTTCTAGAGGAAGCATCCAGCCCATCCTGATTTCCAGGCTGATTCCACCCTGCTCCAGCCTACCCCCTCTCCTGGGGCCTATCTAGCTGGGAAATCGCAGACAATCAGGGAGGCTGTTCCAGCCAATTTCCTTCAGGGAACCTGCAACTTCCTCCTGGGACTGTCCTCCTGCTGGCTTATTACTGCCTCACAGAAGAAAGTGGGGGCCACAGTCTTCCCCAGAACTGGCTCTACCTTTGCTCTTCTCTCAGAGGCAGCACTGAGGGTCACAAATCTGACACACGGGGTTTGGACAGAGGTAGTGAAGTGGAGGAGGGCTTGAGGAATGAGACTGGTAATGGTAGAAAACAGGGTAAACACAGGCGTTATGCAAAGAGAGAGAAGGAGGGAGGTACTCCAGGAGGCTGTAAATTCATATTTGTAATTACTTCCTCATGTTTTTCAGCACTCCTCAGTCAAGTTTGATTAAAATTCCTTCCAAGGGAAGACACTCCATAGAGAGAGCTGCAATGGAACAGGCAGCTCGTGGAATTGCTGGGGTGGGCACTAAGAGCTGTAGTTTGGGAGCTGGGCGTGGATCAGCTTCCCCCTCAACACGGCTCCATGCCCTGTGGGAAGCCACCCTTCGGACACAGACCTCCAGGTCAGGTCTGCCTGTTCTCACAGTGTCCGTGTGTGAAACAGGACATGGCTCCCTCATCCCTCAGACACAGCTGATGTGAGACAGCTCCCACAAGAACCTTCTGAAGTGGCTGAGAGTGTCCTCGCAGCAGCATGGAACGACTCGCTATGAAACACACGCCTCAGCAGATGGGGGAAGCTTATGCTCCCTTCCACCCAAGAGTCCCGCACACAGGGGCTACTCTTCTCCACAGGGCTCAAGACATCACATCCTTGTTTGGTTATTCAGCATAGAGAAAGCCCAAGATCTGGCAGGTGACAGTAACAGAGATCCTTCCAAAAGAATGAAAAGGAAGCACAGTAATAGAGAAGGACTAAGGGAGAGACCACTTTTGTCACCTTCAGTCCTAAGCAGCCTTGACTCCATCCTTACTGGCACCAGCTGTCACTGGGCAGGGGTGGTCTTCCCAGTGGACAGGACAGTTTAATAAAAGTTCCCTCAGGGATATTTCCAGGAATGGCTTCAGGATGAAAAGCTCAAAGGCTCAGAAACCCTCCCCTTGCCAGCTCACGGTTACTAATTGTGCACGGTATTTCTGTCTCATCCATTCCCTCTTTCTGCTGGCAGCAGGAATCTCTGTTGCCTACAGTTAAGCAGATCCCAGGTTCCTGTGTCCTCTCTGTGTTCTCTGTCCATCCAACACTCAAGATGTTCATGGCCACAACCCACGCTGCATCTCCCACTCTCTGAGTCCTTCCAAGCCCCTGGAAGAAAGGGTTTGAGTACAGCCAATCCTCCCTGCAGGAATGGATGCCCGAGGATCAGGGCTGGGAGCACAGAAGGAAAGCAGCATCAGGGGCTTTTTATTTATCCTTGATGCTGTGGCAAGAGTGAGACGAAGAGATGCTGCTGAATATCAGCCTCTGAGTTCCCTTCATGGCTCTGGGGAAATCATGATTATCTTGATGCCTGGTTTCTTTCCCTTCTCTTCCCCTCCCCTCCCTGCTCTGAATAACTGAGCATCTTAGTGCTCATGTGAGTTAAGGGACAGACCCTGCAACAATCAGCTGAGCGGGAACAGGCAGGTTCTGATGAGCTTCCTCTCCTCCACGCCTCTGCCAGGGCACACACTTGACAGTTCAGCAAACCAGGAGACATGTGACCCGTGCTACTGCCCATGCAGGCATGCAAACGAATGATAAAACACCCTGCCTCGTGTTCTGGTTCTGGTTGCTCTCCATCATATGCAAGACACAGGTCATGGAGGTGACTCCAGCTAGCTCTGCAATCTTTTGTTCTCCCTTCCCGTCCAGCCTGTGCTTGGTGTGTGTCAGAAGGAACTAAGCATGAAGAGAGGAGGAAGATCTCAGCTGCACTTCAAATCCCACATTCAGGACTACCACAGTCCTTAGAACAGAAGTGCAGAAAATTGTGTTTGATGCCAACTCAGACATGATCAGGCTGCGGAAGAGGGCTCGTTCTCCATGGAAAGCCCTTGCCGGATGCAAGCTGAGAGCTCAGTCCCTCAGTCCACAGCAGGAAGACCAGAGTTACTGTCTAGAACCTGCAGAGGCTGCAGCCTAAGCCAGTAGGGTACGGAGCAACACAGATGAGCACGACCAGCTGGAGAGATGCCCAGCCTTTGGGAGCTGCATCAAGGCCTGCACAGGCAGTGGGGGACAGGAGTGTGCCCAGGACCTGCTGCTGCCCTGCTGCCTCTGGAGATAACACGGCTGGCATGGAGGGTGCACACGCTGCATGGAGGAGAGTGAGGGGACTCAAACGCCCTGGGAGCAGGGGCGTGTGTCTGGATGCAAAGGAGGCAGCAGCAGCTTGTGCTGCATGGCTGGAGTGTGACGAAGCAAGGCAAAGCCCTGCGCCATGTCCTCCCCACTGGAAAAGTGCCCAAGATGTGTACGGAGAGGGGAACCTCTCTGAGGTGGTTTGTGGGGGGGCTCCAACTCCAAAGTCACCCAAGTTTCTGAGTTAATTAATTTACTGTTGAAAAAAGGAGCAGGAAGAGCAATAAAAGAGCCTTTGTACTAAGGGTGGGGCAGAAGCATAGGAAGTAATTTCTCAGAATAAGGAGTTGGGGGCAAACAAAAACAGAAAATAAAAATAATAAACTGATTGACAAGATTACAAGAAAAGCCACATTTTTAACTTCTTAATCCCTAGAATAAACACACAGGGAGGAATGAGGACAGGGCTGGCTGTCCTCAGACATCACTGTAAGAGACTGGGCATGGTGCAAGCAAGGTGCTTTTTGTGCACCATTTTGTGCTGGTGGCTGTTGTGGATGGTCCTGCCCGAGCCAGCAGAGGTGTGTGAAAGAGTGTAGGGGAAACAGAGGAGAGGACACTAAAATCAAAGGCAGACACTCACTTGGATCTTCAGTCTCTCTGCTTTTTTTTTGTTTCATGCTCTCTATACTACTGCTGTTTTAACACAATCAAAATTAGAACCACAACCAAGTGAGTCCCACCCAACCATAGAAATACAATAGTACTTGGAGAAATCCACATCTTCCCACCCCAGTCAGCTGCCTTAGGAAGAACCAAACTAATTGACACTGTGTGCCCCCACCCCCTGCCTTCATCTGATTACCATCCACCCCCAAAACATCCTTCAAATTTCTCCGGAATAGCAGGAGTTAAAAGGCTGGTTTTAGTGGCAGAGACACATTTAGGAAGGGATTGGATTTGTGCGTGGTACAGCCCCATTCCCTGTTTATTAATAAGCTATTTATCACTGGTGTTGCTTTTAATGCCATTTTGGCTTAATGTTGTTAATGAAATATAAATACCCACACTAATGATGTTGGTCAGGAGCAGCGTGGGCCACTGGCAGCTTCGCAGGAGGGAGACCAAACCATGGCTGTGTGTACGAGAGGCTGCAAGGGTGAGACTGCCAGCCCGGCTGCCAGAAGAGCTTCCCCACGTGCTCCCATCACGAGGAGCGATGGGATGGGATGGGATGGGATGGGATGGGATGGGATGGGATGG
>VZRN01004112.1:159482-193110 GCA_013397935.1 Dasyornis broadbenti | reverse complement strand
TTTTTAGCCAGCTGTTTCATCAGAGACCTACCACAGAACTTCCGCCTGCATCCCAGCTCAGAGAACTGCTGTTGGATCTAAGGACGGGAAGAAGTACTGTTGGATGGCTAAAGGAATTAGGAGATCTGGCTTCTCCTCCCAACTCAGCTTCTGAGTCATTATTAACCTAAAATCAGGTTTGTTACATCAGTGAAGCTTGAGTAAATAAACCACGACTCATCACTGTGTTTTATTTTGCAATATCTCAGTGGGCTCCTCTCTACAAACAAACACTATTAAAGATCAGTGCAATTGCAGGTGTATGAGGAAGGAGAGAAATGAGAGCACCTAAACTGGTCTAAAACCTTTATGAAGAGCAGGGCAAAATCTCAGCTTTTTGGAGGACATTGTTTTTCACAGGACAAGCATGTAAAAAAAAAGGCAACCCTTATCTGGGGACATTAAAAGACAAATAAGTCACGCCTGCAGGGCTGACGGAGCTGATGGGTAAAAATGATTGGGAAACATCCCAATCCCCTTCTGAGGAGCCAAGGCTGAAATCCCAATGCCACTGAAGTTTGCAGTAAAAGCGGTGCTTGCTTCACTAGCAGCAGGATTTAACCTCCATAAATTTCACGTGTGAAGACAGAAGCCTTAGGGAGGAGATGGCCAACTTCACCAGCAGCGCTTCCAGGAGACTGAGGGCACCATGAATTCAGAAGAACGACTGGAGGTGACAAAGGAAGCAAGGTCTGAACCCACAAGGGCCTGGCCCAGTCCTGTCTCCTCCAGTCCTGAACATCCCTTTATCCATCCAGTTTTTGGGGCAGGCTGGTCTGCAGCGGGACAGTCACCCAGGCCACTGCCAGCCCCCACTGAAGCTCTGGGCTTCTTTAGGGCTCAGCTGCTCCACATATGCACACACACGAGTCCTGGGCTTGCACTCAATTGCACCACAGGCTCTGTAGCCAGGCCTCGTTCAGCACTGCGAGGGATCCTGTTCAGCCAAGTTCCTCACTGCTGGAGCATCTCTTCAGCTTTTGCCCCTCAGACAACTGTTCCCCCTCCTGAGTGGGTGCAAAATCACCGGCTGCTGGGCACTGCAGGGCTTCTGGGCTTTGGACTGCCCTTATGTTTATTTTGAAACGGACTCATTCCATGTCTCTCAAGAGCTTTTTAAGTGTTCCCTCCTCAAACTCTGGCGTCAAGGCCCTTTCCTGAACATCTGACGCCTTTCAACCTGCTTAGATCCCTTCGGTGGACTTCAGCCTCCATCAAGAGGTTAAATGAGTGTCTGCTGCTATCCAAGCAAGGCAGGAGGTGCTCAGGACCTCAGTGGATCAGTCTTCAGTCCCATTCCCAGACCAGCTACGGAAAGGACAGCTCTAAGGCCTGCCAAGCACATGATGCTCTTTCCCCTCCTTTGACTTCCCCCCATTCAGCTTTCCACAGCCGCCAACTAAACATCTGATCGAAGGCCTGGGGGAGGGAGTCAGAACTGTCCAGTCTGGTTATGAGTGAAGGTCATTGATCTAGCGCAGACCGGGGATGCGGAAAACAGGGGAGGGAGGAAAAAACCCTCAGAGAGACAGAAGAGAGGGAGTGAGGCAGGCAGAGGCAGCACGGGAACAAGCGCAGGGGAAGGCAACGGAAGTGGCTGGAACATGGTTTCACACTCCAAGACCCAAGGGCTGTTGTCAACCCGTCCTTCATGCTCACATCTTGTCACACTAGAGGTCAGGTCTCCCAAGCGTTCCTGGAGAGCTGAGCTAGCCCATATGGCAGGCAATATGTTAACAATATGGATCAGCTGCTCGTCAGGGCCCGAGCAGATGGATGTGACAACCCTGCTTTTACCCAGACAGGCTTTTAACATCTTCCCTCTCCTCTCCTCAGCCCTGCCGGAAGAGCTCCACCTGGGAACTGTTGCCTCCAGCCTACCTGAACAGTGGGGCCACAGGTCAGGACAGGCAGCGTGGAAATGCCTGCCTGGCTGTACCTGGATGGAAGCAGGCAGGGCAGAGCCCCATTCAGGCCAGCGCTGGCAGGAACCAGGCCAAGCGTTTCTCCAAGGATTGGGCGCTACAAACGGAAAGGCCTCGCAGATATGAGCTGTTAACTCCCCAGCAGGGTGATACAGGAGATACTGTATTCAGATATATGTATGTGGCATGTTACCACCAGATGCCACACATTACAGTCTAGACTGAGTTTTGTAACTGCCTGGGAAAATTTTCTCTCACAGAACAAGTAATACATAAATAGATGTGTATTTTAATGGGCAAGTTAAATTCCTCCTGGCAAAGGCAGGCAAGTTGATTTCATACACAGGTGGGTAAATTTCCACAATGATTTTGCAAGGCTGTTTCATATTCCCCAGCCCAGCTCAGGATCTGAGCTGTCAGGGCTGGCTGGGCTGGCCCAGCTGCACTTCTGTGGAAGGCAGTGTTCCCACCTTGCTCCCTTCACAGCTGTGCCCATGCGGTAAACCCAAGAAACTGAGCAAAAATAACACCATCAGTCCAATCTAACCCCCAAATTTAGCTTTACTTTAGGATTTAAACCAGGGGGAATATTCTGCAAATTCAAACACAGAGCAGATATTTCTAATCCCTTCCCCACACTTTTTTTAGCTCCCCCCCTCACCCCCCATAAAAGTCTACCCTTCATTAACTGAACAAGAAAACTCCCTCCAACACTTATAGCTCTAGGACTAAACAGCCAGCTTGTGCTTATAAACAGTGAAAAAGCAATCACAGCCTAGGGATGGGCTCTGGAGAACGTGCAAACAGCCTCTGTAGCCCAAAGTAAATTGAGCTTGTTTTGAAAGTAGAAGCCATACAACTTGCTCCAGGGCTGAAGACTGGAACACAGGGATTTCTAGTCCAGAGCATGAGAGATCACAAAGCCACATGCCTGAAAGGCTAAATGCATCTCCTCCACTGCAGTGATGTTTGTAGAACCAGGGGGACCTCACAAAACAGCTGGAGTCCAGGGAAATATTTCTGTTGTCTCTAATGAGCTGCTGTCCCTCAGGAAGCGGCGCCTGAAGGACACTCAGCAATGCACCCAGTTGGTACTGGAAGGAGATAAATGTGGAAAAGGATTCGCAAGAACCTGAGCCTCAAGGATCACTCCAGCACTTAAAGAATTCCTGATGTATCAGTCTCCTCCTCTTACCTTCTTGTCTCAGAGGTTCTGCTCATGCCAGGTCCTGATGAACAAAGCAGGGTTTTCAGCATCAGGAGCTACACAAGGAGAAACCAGTGACAGGGGACACAGGAAAAGCTCCCTGTGATGGAAAAATGGACCCAGAACCTAGCAGGCAGCTTCCTCAGCAGAGTTTTTCCCTCTGGATCTTGGACCTCTCTGGAGAGGCCCATAAGGGTGTTTGGTAGAAAATTCACCTGCTGCAGTCAAACCTGAGAATTTGTATGTTATTTGGTAAAACCTCGAGGCTTTTCATGTTCCTTTTCCTTATTCCCTCAGGCAGAGCTCCTATTTGGGAAGCTCCCTCGCCTCTGGAGACCTGGGAAGGCACGTGCCATTGCTCTAAAAGGGGACACAAGCACCAGAACAGCTCGTACAAGGATAAAGGTTCCCTACATTGATAGTTCAAAACCAGGCCTTCCCAATAAAGCATGCCAGACCCTGGAGGTGTTTGAGCACTGGGAAGGTGTGGGAAGGCACTGCTCACTTCTATCCCATCCTGAAGAACATTTTTTTACTGGCAGGCTTACTGAAAATACTCAGGTCTGTAGGCTCTGAACACGTGGCAAGAACTAAGCCCTGCTGAGCCTTAGAGGATCATGGCTGCTGCTCTTTAAGGTAGGGCACTCAGAACATGAGTGGATTCCCCTGTGCCAAACACAGCCAGCAATGGACAGGGATAGCTGGAGCCCCAGACTGACATCTCAGCCCTGTGACTTTTCTCATCACCCCTCAAAGCCAGCACAGTCCCTCCACCCAGACCCTTCCGCCCAGCTCAGGTCTCATCTGCACCTGTGACTCACAACAGCTTTGGACACACGGCTTTGCCCAGGTGTCATTTATGGCATAGCAGCAAAAAATAGAGGAACATGATGCTACACAATCCCCTCAGGCACTTCAGTTGCTGATCTTCATTCAGGCATCATCAGCATTTAATGATGTCCAGCACAGGATGGAGACAGCCCGTGACAAAACTCTCTCCCTTACAGAGCACATGTGATGTCATGCAAAGGCCAGACCACAGCGAGGATCCTCAGCCCCTTCTGCCTGCAGCAGGGTGGCAGTGCCACGTGGTGACTGCCAGATCCCCAACCCATTGAGAAGAAATGTATCATCCCACCGTTGTGTCATACCTTTCTTTGCAGAGCAGCTGTGACGGCAGCCAAGCAGAGAAGAAAGTAAAACAGCTTTTAGAAATACAGCATCCCACCCCCTCACAACCGCTCCGAGTTACCCACCGTGACCACAGACATCCTCAAACTCCCTCTGTGAAACAAGTCAATCAGAAACTGTCCCACACAATACTTACCCAGGGGACTCTCGTGTGTACTACTCAGCTAATTGCTAATTCTGCAGAGCAGCTCATTAGGAAGGAGGTGAGGAGAAGGAGCTGCTCACACCAGGACTCTGCTGTGTCAGCTGGGTGTCTGTGCAGACATGGGCAGCGACGGCAGGGGTAAACCCAGTCCTACCTGTAAGCCAGCCCAAACCAACATCCCACCATGCATTTGCCACTCAAACCACTGACTTCCAGCAGCTCTTTCAAACTTCATAGGCTTGAGATTTCCCAGGAACTGGAATGAAGGCTTTGGAGAGCCAAAATCACTCACTCCAGTCCTGCTTCAGAGCAGTGTGATCACAAAACAAAAGCCAGTACCTTGCATTGAGAAGTCACAGGCTTGAAGGTCCATTCCAGTGTACAAAGCCAGGAGAGAAGTCAGGTGCTTTGTTTTGGAGGTGGTCTCACGTGAAGACAATGTGAATTAGACGGCCTCCCTTCACTTGTTGAAGTCTCTTTTCCCTGAGGAGAGTTTCAAAAGGAAATGAATATTCCTTACTGAGCAGTACCAGAGCTCAGGTGAATCATGAGCACAAGCAGTGACGCCAGCCTCAAATGCCACAGCCACCCACAGACCTGAGCCCTTGGTCACACACACCAGGCCAGCACGACAAGGCATTTCTTTCACGCCCTGCTGAACACACTGCATCCCCATCTCAATCTGCCACGGGTGGTATTAGCAACTCAAAAGCCAAGGTACAAACACCCAGGTGACTGCTCGGTGGGCCGCACACTCCAGCATTCTCCAGGAAAAAATCCAGGTGAATCAGTGGCAGGAGCAGCCTGTAGTATGAAGCCACTTTGAGCAAAGAGCTTCCCCCTGTAGCCAGCTGAGCATTCCTGCCCACGGGAGCCTGTGCTGCCATCCCTCCTTCGGGGGGAATCCAGCAGCACAGAACTCCTTGTCCACCTCCACATCAAACCTCATGCCCAAAAACGTTACACATACAACCAGGTAAGACAAAGGAGAATTATTATTTCCAGTTTAGTGAAGCCCACAGTAATTAAGTGACTTGTCAAAGCTCACTTGGCAAATCTGAGGCAGAATTAGAAACTACAACTTAATCTCTCAAATTCTGGTCCAAGAGCTGGACAGCAAAAGTCCTGTGCTCCTTGGATGTATATGCTACCTTTGCAACAGGTTTCGCCCTTCTCCCTGCTCTCCCTAGACAGTTAAGACAATTCCCTTCTACTTCCTGCATTGGAGGAAATGAACAAATGCACAGATTAAAACAGAAAAAAACTTTTACTTTACTTACAAAATTATAAAATGTCTTAGCTCCAACCTTTGTCAGAAGCTTAGAAGCTTCAGGCTCTTCTGTGAGGTGGGATTTGTAGACTGGAGGGTTCTGGTTTTGGTGGGGTTTTTTTTAATTTCCATCAGACAAAAATAAAAGAAGCAAAACAAAAGAGGGTTGTTGAGATCAACTTGTGATAGGTGTCAGGCCAAAGAAAATGGAGCCAAAGAAGTCAGAACCCTGCAACCAGCAACCTTTGTGTCAATTTAAGCAAATATTGTGGCGTTTCCATGGCAATCCCTGTTTTGAATATCCACTACACTCACTTTTTAAAGGGCTTTTCCTGTTTGTGTTTCAACTTCAAAACCTGTAAATATTTTCAGCCTTAACGCATCCCGACCTCCCCCAGCCTCTGAAATGAGATACTATCAATGCTCTGACATGAGGTCTGCTGTCTGCAGTCCCCCAAAGCTGTGAAATTTATGGCAAAGGCAGGTTAGCAACCCAGGAGAGCTGGGGACAGCAGAGGCACGGCTGGCCCTTTGTCCCACTCTCGGTGCCAGCCCCCACAGCTGCAGGTACAGGAGCTCATTCCGTGCTTTTCCAAAGCTGATGAGTGAAAGGAGCCATGGCAAACACTGGGCACTGATGGCATCAGCCCACGGCGAGCAGCAGGCAGCAGGTGTTCGCCAGCCTCCCTCCATCCCACTCTGCCAGCTCAGGCCACCTCTGACTTGCCACTCCAGCCGCAATTTCTGCTGGGAGGCTCTTCCTGTGACCCGCTCAGGGCTGGCTGCTCGCAGAGCCCAGGTGCTGCCCCCTGCCCTGCCCTGGCTCCCCCCCTTCCCTCTCTCCTGAGCTGAACTGAGGCTGTCACTCACTCTGATTTATGGGATGCTGCGTCATGTGCAAGCGAGAATGAAGAGTCAACTTTGTCCTCACTTGCAACCTGGGCTAGGGTGTAAATTCCCCAGCGTCTTCAGCAGCAGCCTGCAGGTCCCTGCTGCACTGCCCTACTCCTGCCCCACCAACAGAGCCCATGGGGAAAAGTCCTGGGGAAGGAGCCCTGGTCAGGTGCTGGTGTCACTTGTCCCATCTGAGCATCAGGAGCCTGCTCTTAACCCTCTCCCCAGAGAATAAAGCTGCCCCTGCATCTAATGCCAGGTTGGGGGTTTTTTGCATGTATGAAGATGCACAAAAACACTTTCTGCTGCGCTCCAGAGACATGTTAAGGAGTTTCATCCCCAAGCCCCCAAGTCCTAAAGCTGTGGCCTGTGCTGCTGGAATACAGTCATTCCTAGCAGCCATGGCAGTGCACTGGTTAATTCAGAGTTTCCTGGCTTCAATGGATTTGTGCCAGGCCTCCAATGTTAGCTTAGTGTAATTTTTGGGAAGTCAATTTCCTTTAGGTTTTTTTTCTATTTTTTTTTTCTTTTTTTTTTTCTTTTTTTTTCCTTGTTGTTGTTTTTGGTTTTGTTTCTTTGGTTGGTTGGTTTGTTGGTTTTGGGGTTTTTTCCCTTGATTTTTTGGTTTGTTTTTTTGTTTGTTTGTTCAAGCTTTTTTCCTCTTTTAAATGCCAGAGTAGGAGCATTTGAATGAGCATCAGGGTAAGGCTATTCCATCCATGGGCTGCAGCTTTCCAAAAGCATTTTACAGGCACCATGGTATGGCACAGAACAGCCATGGAAACAAACTCCAAGTGACTTCAAAAGCTACTCTGCCCAACGCCTGCCGAGGCAGCCTCCCGGGAGCGGCCCTGTCCTTGCACCAACATCGCTCTTCGGTCCTGACCACCCCTCCTGCCATGCCGGGTGCTGCTGATACCACCAGCAGATGATGCACAATACCTGCTGTCCTGGCCAGCTTCCAGCTCAGGTAATTACATCCTACAGGAGTTTCAGCTGGATATTTTATCCCTTCTTCACTTCCGGCCCTGAGCTGCTTCACTGGGAGTTGCTAAAACGCTATCCAGATCCACCCCGGATGTAAGCGCATGCCAGGGGCTGGAGGGAATCCTGTGCATCCCTACAGGTCCCAGGAGCCTGGTGTTTCAGCAAACACCTCAACCATGTGACAGCATACCTTCGTGTGCACATCCCGTAACACCCCACCTAAGAACAAGGTGCACAGCGGGGAAAACAACTGCCCTACCACACCAGGAACCAACCATTTCTGCACACATGTGCTTAACACTGCCCAGTGGAGCACGATCTGGGACATGGACACCGGCTCCTATCCTTTGGTGAACTGGGAACTCTCCTCCCATCATCTCACAGGCTTGGCAGAACTCAAACTTGTGGTGGCAGTGGTGTGAGGCTGAAGCCACAGCCACTGCCACTGCCTTTGCCAGCCGCACCACACGCTGCAAGGGATACAAGTGGTGTTGAAAGTCCAGGAAAAGCCAGGCCTGCTTTAGAGCACCCATGAGAACGTGCTTGGGGTCCACGACAGGCCAGGTCAGCAGTGCCAGTGTCTCTGAGCCCTCTCGTCACGCTGCCATCACTAAAACGCCACGAGCAGGAAACGCTGGCAGGGTGACAATCTCACCAACCCCTGCTCCAAAGGGCAGGCAGAGAGGCGGCTCCACCACCCTCCCAAGGGAGCTGTGCTTTGGCACTCGCCGTGGCCACAAGAATTCAGAGCCTTTCCACGCTGTCCAAGACATTTGGAAATGACCCGCTGACCCACCCTCCACTCAGAGCAGCCCAGGAGTCCCCAGGCTTGTAAGTGGGCTCTACCAAACCTTCTGTTGGTAGAGCCCACCTTCATGCCCTTCTTCTTTCAGCAGATTCTGGACCAGATGCTCACCTGATGTAAAATCAGTGCAGTTTTGGTGGCTTTAGTGAAGTCATGCCAATTTAAACTACTTGAAGATCCGGCCCTCCAAGTTACTCGAGTTGCCAGTTCTTCCTCTGGATAACACTGAGGGTGATTTCACAGCAAGCAGCAGCACAGGCCCAGCCAGCCTGGCAGGATCAGCTGTGCTTTTTTACCTTCACCCCCCGAGTCAGGCAGTCTGTGTCAGCCCCTGCTGTGAGACCCTGCTGCAGCAACGCTGGGCCCATCATCATCTGCTTCGTCTACTGAGTTTCCTTCTCTTTAACGAGAGATAGATACGGCACAGAGCAAAGTCCTCCAGGCTTTGGATCAAGGCTTTCTACTTGCTCTTTGCAGGAGAGTTCCTGCCCTTCAGAACACCGTGTCACACCTTGCCAAGTGTTTGGAGAAGGTGCTGGTCACTTGTCCAGCAGCAAACCCCAGCCAGTTCAGGCTGACTGTGAAAACAGCTTGTCTTTATGAAGAAACCGGGTACAGTCTTCCCCTCCCTCTACTCTCACCAGTCTCTGCCCCAAGAAATGCAAAGAGCCCATCACATCTGAGTGAGCAGCCCCCAGTTCCACTCTTGTCCTGCCATCGATCCTGACCACATCTCGACGTGAGGGAAACAGGCAATGCAGGCACAGGGAACGTGGCAAGGCTTCAGCAGGCACTGGATGCACAAGAACTTTCCATGCTCTGCCCTCACAAGTCCTTTGCTATCCCCCCAGAGCAATTTTCTAGGCAACAGTGTGGTTGCATTCCCTTCTCTATCTCCTAATAAATATCATGCTAAGCAAGATGAGTATCTTCTTCCCAGACCAAGCAGCATGACCCACTTTTTGAATCAGGGCAGATGCAATTGGGCCCTGGAGTCCTGGACCCCTCCCAAAGCACAGAGATTTTGTAACAATTACAGCAAGAAGCAGAAGGAATAGCAAAGTAGTAAGTGATCAAAGAGTGCAGCAGTGGAGTTGAAGCTGTAGGGTCAGTACTATTCCTTGCCATCCTGTGCTCTGGCATTTTCCTTAGGACACTGAGGCAAGAGCCGTGTGCACATTCACACAACATCTCTCCTCCACTGCTCTACATTCCTCAAAAGTAACAGGTCCAATTTCAAATTCGGGCTGATGGCTCAGGGAAGCTGACTGTTGCCCTCCCTGCACATCCACCCTGATTTTTCCCCTTTTCTTTTCCCTTCCCCACAGCAGAGCAGGATCACAGGATCCACACTCCACCAGTGCCAACCCCCCCTTGCACAGACCAACATGAACATTTGTCCTACCCTGCTCCAGTGCCACCCCTGAGGCTTTTAACACAGCAGCCATGCCCGGCGTCCCAGCACTGACACCGGGTGCAACTCCCAGTGGTCCATGAGCTTACAGGGCTGTCACCGCCTCTGACCCCTTGTCCCCAGTCTCTCCTGACCCAGAGCTTCCAGGCCTGCTGTTCACAGCGGGGAGGCTCGAGGGTCCTTTACAGGTGCAGTAAAAACCAAAAGCCCCTGCAGAAGCCTTGCTTTGGGCCAAACCCAGCCTGGCTCACTAGAGAGGAGATGGCTGGATCCCGATCCCATCAGCACTACTCTGTTTGGAGGTGCTCAGTTTTTCCAAGGAATAGCTCTGTACTTTCCCAGATGTAGCTGGGATCAGATTATGACCCAATGGGCATGGAAAGCAATTAAAACGAGGTGGGGTGAATGCCAGTAGTGCTTTCATTGCTTGAACCCGCAAAGAAAACTTCCCTTCCAGGGGAGCATTAAGTCTCCATGGCCAAAAGCATATAGAAAATCCCATCCCAAAGGAGACAACGTGCCAGTGCCCAGACTGGGTCCTGGGCCATGCTCAGTCCTTGGGGCACGCAAACCCACGTGCCCAGGGGTGCTGCGACACCCACCAAAGGCTCCCTCCCCTGAAAAGCTCAGGGAAGGAAAAGCAAACTCG
Organism: Dasyornis broadbenti; assembly: GCA_013397935.1. Lineage (NCBI taxonomy): Eukaryota > Metazoa > Chordata > Aves > Passeriformes > Dasyornithidae > Dasyornis > Dasyornis broadbenti. The sequence continues at coordinate 182,584 of VZRN01004112.1, read as the reverse complement.
TCTGGGAGTGTTACAGCACAAGCCCAGCACTTCAAACAAGACAAGACCCCTGTGCCAGGGGACGCACGGGCAGCAAAGACGGCACTCGCCCCAAACCAGGTCTGACAGGCAGGAACGACAGGCAGGGAAAGGAGCAGAGCTGCTGCTGCACTCTCAGGAGTTCAGAGCTGGCTCTGCCTTCAGACTCTGGGTTTCTCCCCTGCTCGCTGCCTACCTGTTGGAACACACCATCATTCAGCCAAAAGCACAGGAACACACACTAATGGGGGCTCTGACCAGCACCAACAGCTGCCTTTGATGTCTGACATGGTGAGATAAAGCAAAAGTAACTTTTAAAGGATTTCCGTGACATTCTTTCTTCCTAGTTAAGTAAAATATTTTTTAAAAGAAACAGAAAAAGAAAACCCTTTCACCCAAACTTCAGAGATAAAAAGAGAGGGAAAAAATCTTCATCTTAATTCAAAATCCTATTTGATGTGTCGTGGCATGAAAATGTTTTTCACTGCATTTTTTCAGTGTGATCTCATGCACCCTGCAAATGGGGTACGCCCAAAACACCAGGTATTTTATGGGACACAAACAGAGCACAAACACACAATTAAAAAAAAAATGGGATTGGTAAATATTTAAATTAATCTGAGCTGGCATCTGTGCAGCCTCCCCTCCCAGAGAGAGGGATGTTTGCAGCTTTGAAAAAATAAAAGTGAATAACATGACCTTTTCCTTCATGTTTGTTAGCTCACTGCAGCTCGGTGGGTTGGGGCAGCCCAGGCACCTCCCAAACGAAGTCCAGCAAGCACAGCTGGGGCTGCTCTCCCTGCCTGGCTCCAGGCGCTGGAGGGGACAGAGCTGCTGGGGATAGAGCTGGTGGGGGAGTTGCTCCAACCTGTTTGCTGTCTCACCCCATAACGCATGGGTTTTGTTGTGTTTGGTTTGGTTATTTTTTTTCTTTCCAGTTTAATTGTCGGAGGAGTTTATGAAGCTGTTTGCCAAAAAACAATCAACTCCAGGGAGCCAGCTTACACAAAAAGGGTGTGTCGCCCCAGTGAGGCTGTGGAGCCATGGAAACCAACACCTTTTGCATTTGCCCAGGTGAAGGCAAAGCTTTGTGGATGTCTTGTGAAATCAGCAGAGATCTGCAAGGAAGTGAAGCGCACACAGGCAACTGTGCACGCGGCACTCAGAACGGGGGTCCCGTTCAGCAGCACCGAAATCTCCCACAAGCAAAGGGGAACGTTCACACTTCAGCACAGCTGCTTTATCTGACAGGTCACACAGACACAGCAGTGAATGCACAAGGTGTTCCAAGAATACCTGGAGCACCTGCATTCCTCCAGGCTGGCAGAGGCGCAGGCACAGGCAGCACTGCCCAGCAGCACACGTACAGTGCACTGGCAAAACTCAGCTGTGAGACCAGACAAATGGGAACCTGCACACGGGGGGAAAAAGGGCACAGGCAACACAGGAAAATGTCCTGAAAGCAGAGGTCATGCCATGGGTGCTCGTTCTGACCTGCAGCAGAGCAGCCGGTGGTGGTGGCAGGCAGCAGATGGTCAGGGGACAAGGGGCGTCTCCCCAGATTTCTCTGCTGGGTACGAGGGCTGTGCCATGCAGGACCCCGTGTCCCAGCACAGATGAGCCTTTGGGAGGGAGATGTTTGTCCTGTGGGTGGCTGGAGAGGGACCCTGGCTGCATTCTTCTCAGTCTTAGAAAAGAAAACACAGAATTCCTCAGGAGCACTGGCTGCTGGCCTGACTGACAGAAAACAATCCAGGACCAAAGCACAGAGAAGGGATTTTACAGCCACCCAGCTCCTGTGTGTCTGCTCCAGAACTCTCCTGCTACCACTGGGAAAGGGAAGAGGGCTCTGAACTGTGGTTCTTTTCAAATGGGTAACATCCATTATTCCCCACTGCCGGCTGCTGAAAGCGTGCTGACGGCATTTCAGGTTACGGGATTCCAGCCACTCTCGTGGAATACAGGCAGGGAAGCGAGCCGAGGACAAAGTCTTGCCAGGCCAACTCCTGCACAGAGCATTGTGTGGCACGTGGTACAACCTGGGAAAACGGAATGGGCACAGAAAGTCCACTGGACAAAGCTGGAGGATCATCCTCAAAATCAGAGCTGGCCAGAGCCAGGTAAGAAACCAGAAGTTTTTTTGGCTGGTTTGACTTCAGTCTGCCACACTGACAGTGGGATGATTCAATCCTGGCACTTCTCGTACGTGAAGCCAAAGGTCCCTGACGAGAAACCACATCAAGAATTGGCTCATGAGCTCCAGGAATCCTGCAGAGAGAACTGACCCCTCAACATAGGAGAGATGAGGGCAGTGATCTTTCCCTCGGTGCAGGGAAGGAGGGAAACCTTGCAAAGCCCATCACTTTTATGATTCACTGTTGGCCTCCACTCATGTATTTACACCAGATCCAAATGTGTCACCAAATGCAAGGACCTGGCCTTTCCCCATTCATTCCCTGGCCTTTTCCCAGCCCCTCGTTCTCCCCTTTTGTTTGAGAATCCCAAAGGAGGTGCCAGACAGACGCTTGTCTATTATTGTTTAACTGGAAGGTCCTCTGGGCATCCTCCCAGAGAAGGTATGGGCAGGGCTCTGGGAGAGCACCCAGCTCTTCCAGCCGCTGTCTGCACCTCTGGGCTGTCCCTTGGCACAGCTCCTGGCCACTGCAGAGCCAGCTGCTCCCCAAGGGCAGCTGAAAGGCGCAGGGGGAGCTCCCTGGGCAGGCTACCCCAAGGGGGACTGTGGGAAGGCCCAGCAGATCCACATAGCAGGAAAGTGCCGGTAAGGCTTGGTGTGTCAGCCTTTCTGGCAATCGACCTCCCAAACTCATTCAAATATTTCCCTTTTTTTTTTTTAATTTAATGTTCCCTATAATTCATCTGTCCCAAAAGATAATCAATAGAGGCCGTAATGAAAATTTGAGCCATATTTTATGATCCGCTGCAGGAGAAAGAGCCACATCAGCAGGACTAGCCTTGGCTTCCAGCATCATTTCTGTGTGCGTTCACCTGCCCACTGGCCCGACTGCCCCCTCCACCCAACCAGGGCTGCTTGACAGGGGCAGGCCCTCCAGACTAAACTCCCACCCTTTCCTCCAACTTCAAACAGCTGTTGCTGGATCCACAGCTGAAGATGTACATGTAGGGGAAAGGGAATTGCCTACACAGGGCAAAGGGCCCTGACCCAGCAGCCCCAGAGAGCCTCTGGAGCATCCCTCAGATTCTCAGCTCCCAAACAAGTCCCATGACCCTCTACCAGGTCCCTGGGGATACGAAGATCATGTAGCAGCATATGAAGAATTACTTCAACCCATCCCAGCAATTCCATAGTCCCTGCCACCGCTTCTCAGTCAATCTGGGCTTCGGGCTCCTCTTCTCCCAAACATGAGAGCGGTCACTAATGGGGAAAGAGGAGGGATTCCCCCAGGAGCTGCCTGAGCTGAGAGCCTGCTGTGCTGGAGGCTGTGCTGCAGGCCCTTCAGGGCTCCCACCATTGACAGGAAAGACCAAAGCAGCACCTTTGGGGTGCCTGTCTCAGGAGCAGCCACAGTTACAAATGAGGGCTCACGGTGAGCTCGGTGCTGTCCAGTTGCAGACACCGAGCATTAGCAAGCACAGGAACGTACTCCATAGCATCCCTCAAGCAAAACCCTCATCTCTTGTCCCTCCTGTGCACCGTCATCTGGGTCTCAGTCCTACAGGTACATTCAAGCATTTGAATGGTTTGAAAACAGGAATATGAAATCCCAACTTTATTGAGCACAACTGGAAAAACGAGGGGGGAAAAGGCTGCAATCACCTAAAGCACATTCCCCCATCTACCACAGAAATCCATGTCGAGTCACTAGGACTGCACTCCTCCTCCATGTCTAGTTCCAGGGGAACCTCACACAGTCCCACCTACTTCTCTTTTTTTCCTTTTAGGCACAAATACTACGACTGCTGCCAAATCCATCCATTTTACTACAGAATGCATTAATTTAGGAGCTATGCTGACCTTGCTTGCCCAAGTGGGGAGTGGCAAGGAGAGGCAATCATGTCTCAGTGCCACCTACACACACTGCTGTGTGTTTTTCAATCCACCTTATAAATCCTACAGCCCTTTGGAGCACCTTGATCCATCCTCCCGGCACACAACCAGCAGATTTGTTGTTTTCACACATGTACATGGATGCAGCCAGGGCTGAACGAAGGCAAAAGCCTTGGTCCTGTTCCCGGAACCCTTCTCCATCTCAGATTCCCAGCAGCAGGTCCCCTGTCCTCCCTTGAAAGGCTGGAGCGTATTTCATTGCCTGAAGCTGCCGCATCCGCAGGGAGCCGGAGGTAACAAAACCGTCTTTGATTTGGCCAAGGGAAAAATATCAGAAGTGAAAGGCCAGAGTGAGGAATTTATAACAGCAGCTAAGGCAGCAAAAATACAAGTGCCTGACCAGAAGCTGCCTTCCTGCTCAGCATGTCATGTTGTTCAGCTTCCCATGTGTCTTGAAGGGGCAGGATGTCGCAGACAGCACAGCCAGAAACCACCAATGTCCTACACACACGAGTGTCGTGACACCCTCACGAGACCCCTGTGCAGCACCAGCCTGGAGGCGTAAGCTGCAAAGTCAGGAAGCCTCTGCTCACCCAGAGGCACAGGTGGGGATCTTGTCTTGTGTCACTGCCCAAGACTGGTGCTTTTCATTTACAAGAACGATGTAGCACCACTGTGCAGGTAGGGTGATGATAATTTACCTCCCAAGACAGAAATGCCCTCTGTACTGCATGGACAGACTGAATCCCCACAACCAGCAGCCGCAAGAGCAACAGCCCAACAGTCACACCTTTCCTTTCTCATGGAAACTTGGAAAGAAACCATCTTTGTTTAAAAAGCAGAGCACAATCATCAAATTAATTGTTGTTTCCACTACACAGAGGAGGTGACAGACTTGCACGATGTTGGACACAAGGACTGTGAATGCAGAGAACACGGATGAGCAGCTTCATGCTTTAAACTTCCACTGGAAAGGGAACTGAAATCCCAAGCAGAATGGGGAAAGCAGTGCTGTCTCCAAAGCCCTGTGTCAGCAGCACACAGAGCCATCCTCCTTTTTGAATCCAGCTGCCAACACAGTAGTAACAGAGATACCTGCCTGCGAGAACTTCGGGAACAGCACGCAGGGCTGTAACACAGCTGTTGCAGTCACTGCTAACTTGCCCCAGATTTGAACTGGTGACCCTTACTAATATCATCCAGTCCCTTCATATCCTCAGGGAGCAATCAGCACGTTTTATTAACCCAGCCAATTTTGGAAGTGCATAGGCAGTATTCTAGCTCCTTGTTACAATTATGCATTATGGGTCCATTTCACCCATACGCTTGTGCTGAAGTGATGAGCAGCAGAGATTTCTGCCATCAATGGCACGAGGAGCCCAGGGCTGAGCCAGCCCTGGTGTTCCCAAGGCACAGAACAAACCCAGTGCCTACAGACATCACTTGCAGCAGCGACATTCCAGCCTCATACAAAGCCTCAGAGATGCCCACAACCAAATCCATCTTTTAAAACGGCATGTTTCCACCTATTGGTCCCTAGAGTGAATTAATTGCTTTTGATAATTTTAAAAGCCAGAGTTATTTCACTGAGAAAAAATGAGCAAGTGCATGGGAACTCAGAGACATCCTTGGATTTCTGACATAAAATCCCCACGCATGCAGATGTATTTGCTGCTGTCAAGTACATCTGCACACAGATGCAAAATTCCAGCTTTACTGCATGGCATGCCACAGGGGAATTCTTCACTTCACAGTGAAGGTGGGAAAACAAGGAGTTAAAGCAGCCTGACCAAACTTAAAACAGCAATTTAGTCAAAGCTCCAAGATTCCTGTCGGTGCTCTAACCACTAGGTTATCCCCTTCTTTGCTAAATAAACGTCTCAGTCTAAGGGGGAAGTGCTATTTCCACTTAATGGCTGGTATTTTGTGAGGGGAATTAATTTATTAGATGACACCTGACAACAGGGAAGCTGCTCAGCAGGGAATCAATCCACAACCAGCTTTGGTTCTGTCTGGTTCAGAGAAAGACTCACTGAAGAAATGACCAGCAAGAAGAGAAACACTTTCCTGCCTCTTGAAACAGCAAGAGTTTGAGTGTAGCACCCCAAACACAGAGCCATGAGTTCATGAGCTGCCCTGTAAACAAGGCAGGCAGAGCCCAGCTCTGCTCTAGGGACTGGACAGTCATTTATTTACAGGCCAGAACAAACTACCTACGCACAATGCAAATGTACAAAGCATGTACAGCTACAAAATCTGAGAAAAACTCCAGATAAAAACAGAGCAACTAAAAAGAAATTAATAGAGAGGGAAGTTTTCAGGGATGATAACTAGAGAAAAATGTCTTTTTAGAAACCTGTACTTACCTGGGTCAGGAAAGAGCCATAAGTTCTGGGTGCAGCTTCTAGGAAAACCAGTTCTCACTGTTGAGCAGAAACCCAATGGGAAGCAAGAAAGCCCTACTTCTTTCTAAGCAAAAGCAGTTCAGCCCTGCCGTTTCCTGGGGAAGTTTTAAGTGAGACTCCTTTCCCCAAATCCGAGTGAGCTACTTTTTACTTGGATGAAGCTCAGTTCTGTTTCAAAGAAACCAAAGCTGAAGGTGACCATTGGTAATTTTTTTTATCATCATTTTATGAGCATGTTAACCTTAATTCACGAATGCTCTACAGAGTGAATTTCCCTCTATTCACTTTTTCATCCTTGATTAACAGTATTTCAAAGACATGGATTTCTAAAAATGTGTGTAAGAAGTTACCTCATACAAACTTGTAATGGTTTAATATAGAGCTATTTCTTTTCTACAAAATCCACTTAAAAATAAGGCTTTTACCAATTAATTTGAACTGAACCAAAAAAGCTCTTTCAGTGCAGACTATCAGTTTAAGTACCACAGCTCAGATTAAACACGTATAAATGTTTTATACATAAAAGGCTCTAGATTATAGAATACAAACACCTCTTCTACCTTCTCCTCCCCTTCAGCACTTATGCTCCAAATTCCCTTTGGGAATTGATGTGCTGGACAGTGGGGAAAAAGTGCTTCACATGTGCATGCAGAGGTCACTTAGCTCGCACGTTTACAACATGAAGTTGGGAAAACTTGCTTAAAGTGCTTTCTCCCCCAGCTCATTGTTTCATGGATATTTTCCTTTCAAGATTTTTATTCATAAAGATCCTCTTTTGTTTTTCTAAACTCCAGCTTTTATGGAGGAAACACTGTGCCCTAAATCATCATCTCCAGGCAAAGGAAGGCTGCTTACGATGTTCCCACTTATTGCACACACATAACTCTACGTGGAGATTCTTAATCTTCACCCACCCAAGATTAAGGCAACACAAATTATGAAATCGATACCGATACAGAGAGCAACATCTATTACAGTTTCAATGTTTTTGTTGTATATTTTTTTCTAAACTATTAAAGCAGTATGATTTTAATGTGGTTGCTGTTGTTTATGCAACACAAATTCTCTGTCGTTTGATGCTGTGGGTACTTATGCAAATGCCCCACTTCCCTTATAGAAATCTTTCCTTTGACACCTCATGTGAGTAAAGAAAATATTTGAGTGTTTGCAAGGTAAGGATCCATTTATATTTAAGGCTCCATTACTGATCAGGAGGCAAAGAGTGTCCTTATGGTGGATATAAATTATAGTTACACTAATTTTAAAGACCCTTACTCTCTGTTCTAGTGATGTAGCAGAAGAGCTTTCAAATAAAGGAGATTCTTCTCTCACAGCAGTTTCAGTTCCTTTCTTTCATTAATCAAAAGCTATCCCATAGATATATATGTTTTCTCTCTACATGCATGTCTGAATACCTTTGAGGTTTAACTCCCCTGCACAAATCAAAAATCATTTTGCCACCAACTGCAACAGGCATTTCCAGAAGTTACATCATACAACAAGTCACGCAATTAAACTTTAATGAAAAAATAAAAACAAAAACACCAAGCAGCCCCTAGTGCTTGCTTTGTCTTTCACGCAATCTATCACAAAAAGGCAGGACATTAAAATGGAAGATCCTCTGGCTAAAGCTGTGGCATAAACAATTTTTTTCCTAATGAATTCCACCTCTTTACTCCACTGAATCAGCAGAGCCGGATGGAATTTCTCTCCTCTCTTGCTTCTGTGTGTATAAAAGGACAGACTGCTGATAAAACTAGTAACCCATGAAGATCACTTCCCCGAGGGGAGATGCCTCCTGCCAGGAGTTCTGCTCTTGGGGGGTTTAACACCCTCCCTGGCCCCGAGCTGCTGCCCTGAGCCAGCCCCTCGAAAACCAGCAGGACCACTGGAACTGTAACACGAGAGCTCGGGAAGCAGGGGCAACAGAGAAATGTTCCAGGAACTTGAAATGTTTGTGCACATTTCCCTCATTAAATGCACAGGGCACAGCCTCCCAAATGTCTCAGCACCTGCAGCCTGGGCAGGCTTCAGCTGGAGCTCTAAGTGTTACACACCTCTCCACAACGGGTGCCTGAACTTCCACATGCTCTTCCTCTCTTTCAACCTCACCCTCCGCTCATATATTTCCACACCTGCAAATGATATCCCTTTAAAATCAAACCTTTTATTTAGCGTCTGCTCAGATGGTATCATTTGATGAAAGGTAACTGGGGTTTACACAAGGACAAGAGAACAGAAACGGGCTGTCATTTCCAAAATGGAGTTAGAAAAGGTGAAAAGGAAGCAACACAAGGGTCACAGTTGGATCGTAAAAGCCATGAGGGCCCTGAACTAGGGAGTTCCACTGGCTCCAGTTCATTCACGGCTGCTGAAACAGGACTTCGCACAGTGAGGAGTAAATTCAAGCTTGCACAAAGTAGGACAATTCCAGCTTTCCTGCGTCTCTTACAACTTTCTTCCCCACTAGGATTTTTCTGTTTTCTAGCGTGTGTAACAAAACAAACCTAAAATTAAGATAAATTTTACGATGTTTCAGATAAAAATTTATCTGTCACCACCTATTTTTCCCAGTGTAGCTCTTTTGAACAGTGCGATAATCAGTTTGTTTAAGGGTTTGGTTTTCTTGAACTAGTCCCCTAGACCACCGTATCTGGACTCTAAATACTGCAGAGAAAGTGTAAAATAAATTTCAAATCAGCAAAATGCTGAAGAAAAAAATGAATTGGGAAAGTGTCTTAGGTCATATTTTTTCCCTGAAGAATTTTTTTCCCTGTTTGCATCATAAAGAGTTTGGTCTAATCAGTAACATTACTCTTTCCTCTTTACCTCCTCATTCTCTTTACCTGCCAAAAGGGATTTCAGTTTTGAACTGAGTTTCCTTACTGTATTTAAATTATTTTCAGTGAAACCTACATTTGGATAGGGTTTGGGGTTTTCTACAGGTCACCATATTTGTATTACAAAATCAAGCATCTGTCTATAACAAAAGAATATTTTCTTACATTTACAAAACACCTTTTCCTCCCCAAGCATTCCCAGTAACGTGAGGTCAGTGCCATGAAAGCGCAGCCAGCGCTGGCAAAGTCTCACTCACTCTGCGTGGACTTGCCACTACCCAGAGCAGGGAAGGACTCCCGTCCTTTTTCAGTGCTTTTTCAGTCTCAAACCACGTGTAGATCAACCACAGATGTACTGGGGTTTCTCCTCCACACACCACACTCCATCCTCCAGCTCTGAACACACTGCGGATGAAAAGGGGCAGCGCATTTGGTGAGGGCGCAGCAGATGCCACAACAGCACAGCACCCAGCAAGGCTCTTCTGCAGCACAAATGAAGACTCCACCCCAGCACAACATCTCACGCTTTTAGAATGAACAGAGAAGAAGAGATCCCGTCAAACAGGAGCTGGGCTGGGCTATGGAACCTGGGATTAGGCATCTGGAAAACCACCTGAGAAAGCCACCTGAGAAAGCAGGCTTGGGAAGGCAATGGGGGATTGAATTCCTTCTCCTCCCCGCCTGGCAAACAGTTCCAGCCTTCTCAGCATGCTCACTACACATCCTCCCACCCTCAGGTGTGCAGCAGACACGTAAAGACACAACCTGCGGATGACAGGAAGGAAGGGAGACACAAGGAGGAACTGGAGAACAGGACAAATGAAACGAGGCAAAGACCAGAAGGCAGGTGACAGCTACAGACAGCAGAAGTGACCAACTGGAATCCATAAGGAATTTTGAAGTACTGCAGGAATAACCTTGAACCAGAAAGCAAACCTGGGAGCCTGAACCGTGAAGGCCCCAGCTAGGAAGGACTGGCTTGGTGGTACCAAACAGGACAGACTCTTTCAGAGCCTGAACACGGGCACAGAACCCTTGTACTAACTCAAGGACAGTTTTAAACACTACCAGCTCTCTAGGTTAGAAAGAACTTCCTGTTTGCAGTCTGCAGCTTTCCAGTTGCCTTGAGGATGAGCAGGTATGAGTCCAAAACACGGCTCTGACAGCAAAACAGAAAAAGAGAGAAAGCTTGTAGGCCTAGGGGTTCCCACGACTGCCTGAGCTGAGCAGTTCTTCCTGCCTGGAGCCAGGAAGAGTTGCCCAGGGAGATCAAACCTGCCCTGCAAAGTCCCAAATCCAAGTCATGCAAATTCCAATCTTCCTCCAAGCACTGATACCAGCACAGGGACTCTGACTTCATCAGATGCATGAAGGAAATGGAAAAAGGAGGGGGGGCCTTACTGCCTACACACATACACACCCTACCTCAGGCATAGAGGGGGTGTGAATAATGAAGCAGGTTCAGCAGCCAACAGCATTCAGGGTCGAGTCAGTAATCCCCTTTTTCCATTTCCGTTTGCTATTTGATGTAATTATAGTTTTTGATTGAAATCCACCCGGAGTGTAACCCCTCTGCTTAATGCACTGCTTAAATCCTTGGGTACACAACCACACTGCTCCCCAGACTCGTCTGGAATAGGAAACCATTTCAATGCCAAAAATAAGTCTTTGCTTTCTTTGGTAACGCCCTCAGTCTTGGCTCAGCCTCTTCTACACCCACCAAAGGAGCAGGGCAGGGAGTTTAAGAGAGCTGCCCGATACCACCCGTGGCTGGGGACTGTGGGGGAAGCTGAACCTGCAAGAGGGTTAAACTTTTGAGTTAAACTTCTGAAGGCTTTCTTTAACACCCAGACACGAGAAGAGGTGGCCCAGCAGTGAGGACAAAGGACGTGGAGCCTGGTCTCAAGTTTCCCAGTAGATTTGCTGCTATCCAGACCAGGAATAGCAACAAGTCAAAGCTCCATCCTGCCTCCACATGGGGTAAGCAGTGGCTTCTGTCCTGAAAGGCCTCCTGAGGATAAAATGAATAGATAATATTCATACTCCGAAGGAGGGCTGGGAGATCTACCTCTCTGTAAAATCAGATCACTGGAGCTGGTTTTTCTTCTCCAGTTCACTCTGTACCCCTTGGCCAAGAGGGCAGGGCAACAGCTCAACCAGGCAGCCAGACGGCAAACGAGTACCTCAGCGATTACATCCCACACAAGCAGCAGCCCACAGCAGTGGGACTGGGCTGCCAGCAGAATCCCTAATACTGCTGCAGAGAAACTGCCTAGCAATAAGCAATGTTGGAGGTGTCCATCAGTCTGCTGGCGAGCAGAAGGAAAAGGGTTCTCTGAGGACTTCATACCCAAATCAGCACCTCTGTCACTGTAAAAAACCTGACGTGGGTTGGGAGGTACGTAACACAATAGATAGATTCTCCAAATGAGCATCTCAGGACAATAACAAATGTACAATTTCACTCAAGATTAAGAAAAAGTATCTTAATTCTCCCTATACAGGACAAACTCAGCGTGGCTCCCTGGACACCAGTGCTGTGTGAAGACTGAGGCATATGCAAGGTGAACATGATCAGAAAACAGTGACTCAAAAGCCTTCCCCAGCAGGAGAATATGACCTTTGGGATCTGGAAAAAAGGGATGTTACAACTCCTGTTCCACACCTTCCTTTGCACAACGAGAATGAAGGCCTCAAAGTTACCCCATGAGATGTTCAGACCTGTTGCAGAAACTCAGGAAAGGCCAAGAAACTCTGAGACACCCCCCTCCAAGAGGTTTGTGGCCAGCTCAGCACAGGACCTTTGGAATCAAACAAGGCTCTTTGGACCTGATCCTGTGTGGCTCAGCCTTTACAGCATCATTTATGTCAAGGCCAAGCACTGGCATAAGTGTGATGAGAACAGCACTGCTACAAACAACTTTACAAAGGTGAAAGGGACCAGATAATCTGCCCATCCCTTTCTATTTCGTGCCACAGAGAAGTTCTGGGTGAAGGAGGAGGTCACTGAACCAGCCTCTTGGGCTGGAGGCACCTTCCCTGGCAGCACCGTGAGTCAGCAGTGAATCAGAGCCAGGCCGTGCCTGGCAGCCGGATGGGCTGAGCTGTGGCAGGAAGATGAAGACAGCAAAGCAAGAGAGAAGTACAGGCAACATGGGAAGCGTGGGTCCCCTGGGCCAAGAAGCAAAACCTGCCCTAGGCTTTCGCACTTCTAGGAACTGTCTGTCACTGACAGGATCTGGTGATCAGCTGAGCCCCAGCTACTGCACCTCCTTCACCAGCAGGAACCGCACAACAGGCACAGGGCAGGACACGCCACATCCACCGGCACCTCCGTGCCCTGTTCTGCCCCTTCCTGATGCTCACGGCAGCTGAAGCCACTCACCAGCTTCAACCTGCTTCCCATCAGCTCTTCCCACTCTGCTGCAGCCCTTCCACTCAGTGGGCACAGGCACTCAGATTTTTTTTTTTTTTTCTCTCTGCTCATCAGATATCTCTGTCTCTCTGAAATATTCAGATGATTTGGTTTTGTTCTCTTCTCCCCCACATCAAATCCTCCCCCTGCTTGTGGAAGCAGTGGATTTCACCCAGGCACAGAAGGCTAATTTACACCCTTCAGGGTTTAAAATAGCAGTGGCGTAAATGAAAAGTCCAATTTCTTCAAATTTGCATTGTAAAACCATCCTTCAACTTCCTTGAAATAAATTTTACTATTTTATTAGTGCAAACAAAATGGTAATAAAACACTAATACAGCGCCTTGTATCCAGGGGAAGAGCTAAAATTAACATAGACCGAGCAGTGTTTGCTATTACATTCAATTACCTTTTTACTTGAGATTTACATTCTCATCCCCTTAATCTCCATAGTGGTGGCTTTGAAATCATTCTCCACAGTCACTCCTGCGCTCGGAAGGGACGGCAGAAAAGCTGCTCACTCGCCACAGCCGCTCCTGCTGCCTGCACCCCAGAGCCAGCCCCTTCCCTCGAGACCCCTGGGCAAGTTTCCCTGGAACGTCTCTGGAGAGAAAACACAGCGCGTGTGTTCTCCTGCCTCTCTTCGTCTCACTCAGGCCCTAATTTCTAAACTCCGGACAAACACACTCGCAGCAAAAATACAGCCCGTGTTCTACAGCTGCCTTCAGTGTGGCTCTGGAAACTGTTCCTTAATTCTCAGCTACAAGCCGTGGTGCAGGCGAGTTTTATTATCTCCGTTGCACAGATACAAAAACGAAGGCAAAGACTGAGGACCAAAGACGGAACGCGGACGCTCTCGGTGTAAATCTGGAATAGCATATTGTGTAGTGGAAGTATTCCAGCTTTCGCCTAGGGCTCGCTGAATTCAGACTCTGCTCTGGAGTTATTTAGCTGGGATTGCGTCCTGCAGCCCAGCCTTTGAGGTAAAGTCAGGAAAACAGCAGCTCCAGGGCTGTCTGATGAAACTCAGAGGGAACCTGCACTGGAAAGAAAGGTCCATATTCCTGCTAACACAATCCAGGGAATCCATTTCCCCAGCATCAGGGCAAGTTTTTAATTGGCAGCATCTTCGGATGCTTCAATACAGTAGGCATGGCAGTGACTTGGCCATTATTAAAAGAATGGAAAGACTTCCACAGGACACTGCGGGAAAGTCCCACATCAGTCCAGCTCCAGAAAGAAACTTTGATTCTTCTTTCTTCCTTTTTGTGTACTGAAAGTTGGACACCTCCCCACTACAAGCCAAGTCAAAATATTTGACCTTTCTTCGGAGAGCAGGGCCAGCATCTGCAATCCAGGTGATACCCACAACTTTGCTCACTCATTTTGACACAACATTTTGTGACACCCTGACGAGACAACAGAGGTTAACTGAGCACTGTGTAACGTATTTCTAAGCTGGCCAGGAAAAGACTGAACAGCCTTTCATCCCACCCTCCTCCTTACACAGCCATTCCAGCATTCCCAGACTGCTACAACACTGCAGACTCAACAGCCAAGAAGTACAGGGCAATTTGGGAAGGTACCAGGCAGGAGCATCTCCTGAGAGAAACAGAGCCCTTGAGTGTCACCCCAACCCAGGCCAGCTGTACTGAACACACAACATGTGGACTGCCATGCACCTGACAGAGAGAGCTGTCACCACCTGACTGGATGCAAAAACATTTCTGTGTGCTCCAACCAAGTTCCAGGCGTGCAGCATGGCCCTGATCACACCTACAGCAAGCACCAAGGAAGTGGCTGTAATGGCCCTGCTGAAACCCATTTTGCCCCACACAGTGGCAGATTACTCCACCTTCCAGTGCCCCTTGGGCAGCTATCTCACAATCCCCAGTTCTTTTTGAAGAATAAAATTGCAGCTGATTCACCAAGAGATTTTGTGCCAACCTGAAAAGAAGGGAGATCTGTGTCGCAGCACTTGGTGGTACTCAGGAGTCCTCTAGGTAGTAACCCTAAGAGCTGCCTTCATGGTTCTCTTTGCTTTCTCATCAACAAAACCTTCTGGTTTCTGCATTTTAAGAATGATTTGTCTGCCTAGCCCCTAAATTGCTCATCTGTCTCTCCTCCTGAGAAGCATGGTCCTTCATGCTTCCCCTCCAGCCATCTTGATCTTCATGGCTGGAGGAGAAGGATCATGCAAAGCATGAATAAATGATAGATAAATGACAGAACAAATGACAGATCCTCCCCATCCAAATAACAAATGTGTCCCCAGGAAACCTTTCATCTGTCCACCTTCTAGAAGGCAGCACACAAAAGCTCCTGTCCAAATAAAATTATCACAAGACACCGAGCAATACAAAAGACCCCAAACAATAAAGGGTAGGAAGAAGAAACCTGCCCAAGAGCACAGGCTGAGGTTGGTTTCAGCTGCTCTTCTGTCCTTTCTTCTCTTCTCTTTCTCCTGCTCCCCTGAACAAAGGAAGTTTGTTGTCAGGTTCAAACATTTCCTGGGCCATGTCTGAGTTCCACTTTGTTTTCTTTTTCTCTTTTCCCCACCCTGTACAAATACAGCAAAAACCAACTGGCACCACCTGTGATGAAAGGACAACTAAATGCAGAATTTTATCTTTTCTTTCTTTTCTCCCTCCTCCTTTTTCCCTTTTTCTTGGCCAGAAGTTTTGGGCAAAGGACAAAAGGTATTGTTGGGTAAGCACAATTCCAGGGGCTGAGTCACGCTAAGACACTGAAGTGCTGGCTGCTGCTGGGGCACAGGAAGCCAAGCCACTGCTTCACCAAATACAACAAAAATGCCAGCAGCACCACTGCGAGCCCTGCCATCCCCAAAGCTTGCTCAGAGCATGGTCTAAAGCACACTGCAGACCCTTGGAGCTGCATGGTGCATTCGGGGGAGCTGGATCACTGGCTGTTGATTTTATGATGCACTTTGGTCTCTCTCAGTTGCACTATTATCCTACACCTGTTTGCTGCCTTTCTGCAGGCTGATAACAGGCAGCACGTTGTGCAGTCGAGGCCTGGCCTGGCTCTTTTTGTTTTTAATGAGACATATGTATTCAGTTCCAGACTATCAATAGTCAGGGAGAGAAAGAGGCAAAAAATTTCCCACGATAGGCACGATCACTTCAGCAGTGAGGTAGAGCAAGGTCCTGAAATGGATAAAGACAACCAATGCCTTTGCTGAACAGCTCTCACGAGGGCAAATCTCGCTTCCCCAGAGCAGCACATCTCCTTTGGAAACCCACACTGACACAGGGTGTTCCACTGCTGCTCTGTTTCCCTAATGCAGACACAGGCCTGGCCTCTTCCAGCAGTTCTGGCACCTCTTCATGGCAGACCCCATGACACACGGAGGCGGCTGAGAACAAGGGATCATGCTTTTCCAGGAACGGGGAATCCAGATTTTCTGGTTTATAAATTTTCCCACCTGGATTTGTTTTGTTGTTCGTAGGGTAGATCACCAGAGATAAGGAGAGAAAAGTAAAGAAATATCAGAGCAGTGGCAGCCCTGATGGGCTCAGATGAATTTCCTGCATGTCACAATCTCCTGTTTGGGCAGAAATTTGAATGCATTTTCCAGCACCAACACAGATAAACTGCATCTCCCCTGGGGACTGTTTCAGTTTCTGCTGCTGCCTACAGGTTCTGTGATGTAGGAACTGAGGAGCTTGGACGTGCCCACTCCCAATACTGACTCCATAAAGATACGGCAACTTCTCTGCCACTTGCATGGCAAAAATTAAAACCATCTCAGACTTCTTCATGGGAAGCCCATTAGAAGAGCCTAGAGATTATTACTTAAAACAACTGCAGTGAAAGATCGAGTTGGGGAAGTCCTGCATAAGCTTCCAAGAGGCATAGGAAGGAATGAGTGGGTCATCTCCACGTAACAGAACCAGCAGCTTCACCTCCACTCTGTGGCACGGGGCCTCTCAGAGCCTGTTTTCTGGGGAAGAATTCCCCCAGGACTGCAGCCACACGGTCTTGGAAACAGATCTCCCAAGCTCCACCAAGTCACAGCCCTGCTCTCAGGCAAGACCAGGCCCTACGGGACCTATCAGGACCTCTTCCCCCCTCTGCAGCCTTGTCCCAAGGCTCTGATCTGGCTTCCAACACCAGTGGCTGTTCAGGTACTGACAGACACCTGCAGACTGGAGCAGACACGGGCCTGGAGCCCCAAGATTCCCGCAGGAAAGGGCACTCTGAGGAGTGGAACCAAGGGGCCGGGAGCTGTGATGCCAGGCCTGTTTGTCCTCTCCTGCCACCCCTAAGCCCGGCTGCTGAATTTACACACAGCAGGGACAACCTGGTAAAGGCAGCCCAGAGCTGTCAGCTGGGAGCCTCTGCACACTAAGCTCCTGGTTAAATGCTTTCATCAAAACCAGAGCGAGAAAGTGCAGAGCAAACACCACCAATTAGTGGCTGGGATGAAGCATTCCTGCCAGCAGATCTGGTGAGAGGGGCATGAGTCACCTTAACCCTTTGGGAGCAGGAGCCAGAGCCAGCACAACTCAACAGGGGAGAAAAGGGAGAGAGGAGAGGAAACCTCTCCCAGATCTTTTATTCGCAGCCACTCCATTTATTTGTAGGAAGTTGAATTCAGGAGTGAGCACTCGCTGTGTTTGGAACCACACGATCCCCATAACCTCTGCCATCACCACTCTGCTCCAGCGAAGACGGACGCGAGCTGGTTCGGAGAGCCAGGCAGCAGCCCAGGGCAGAGGCTTCCAGGTGCACCTTGAGGAGATCTGGGTTGGTCATCCCTCAAGCCATCTCCACCTTCCAAGCCCACTCCAGGTAACAGAAAGTCTCACCTCACTTTTGCTGAAGACCAAGGTGTCAGAGAGAGTAACACGACAATACTCCATGTCTCATTCCAAGACAAAATGCTTCCCCACTAGAAACATGCTGGAATGGAGTCAGCAGTAAGAGGACAGGCCCCTCTTTCTCTAGACTGCTGCACACTGTCCAATTTCTGAACATGTAAGAGGTGGCCCAAGTTAACTGTGACTGCGCTAAATTCTCTTCCAGTGTAAGTCACATGCTGCTATTTGTGGCAGGATTCAGTGCCACAAGTAAAAGCCAAAAGTTCAGCTATCTAGGAGTATCCAATGTTGCAACACTCCAGGTGTTCAGAGACATCAGTCACTTCTGCAGCAACCAGCCCTGAAGCCAGAACTCTCCTTTTGCTCTCAGTCACTCAAGCAAGTATCCAAGGACTGAGCAGACACTGCAGGAAGGAGCCGGGAGTGCCTATGGACCAAATCCTGCCCACCTGCTCCACCATCCAGCAGAGATGGCACTGCTGTGCCGGGCGCTGTTTTGCAAACTCTCTGCAAGGGAATCACCCCGGCACCAAGCTCCCTGTCTCAGGGTGAGGGACAGAAAAGGCACAGGGGCAGTCGACCTGCAGCTGTGCAGATCAAGAGGCGTTCACCCAAAGCAAGGGAGCTAAAAGCCAGGAAAGGATAAATTAATACCATGGCTTATACTGGGGAGATTCTCTTCAATCTAGAGCTATGTGGGATGCAGTCCAGGATCTGTCCCTCCACAGTTCTATGTGTCCAAAGCTGGGGCCCCCTAAATGTGAATTTCAAGCATAGCAGGACTACTGGAGCAGACAATTTCAGATCCTGCTGAGCCAGCTTGTGGCTGTATTCAAAATTGAGTAAATTTACAGCTGTAAGCTGGGAGTTTATACAACCCGTAACTTGTTAGGGATGGCTGACCAAGCCAGAACGATCGCTCCCCAGCCGACAGAGCTCTTATTGGTTAGCCCTCGGAGTGCCTGGGAGGTTTTATTATTTTTCTTTCTCTTTTTCTTTTGCTTAGGTGGGGGGTGGGAAAGGAAACATCTATTTTTGTTCCTTTACTCACCAAAGACAAACTAAATCTCAAGTAAAATCCACTACAGATTTCTCAGTGCATCAGCTGGGGGCTGCAGCACACCCAGTGACCATCTCCTTGGATGGGGCTGCTGTACTTTTCTCATTCCGTGCAAAGTCTTGCGCCATGAACAGGTCCACAGGATTCAGTGTATTTTGGTCAGAGTTCACAGTTTATGCTGGCCCCTTTTGCATGGACACGTCCCTCCCCACAAATACCGCTCTGCTCCAACCTGGGCTGCAAGAAAATGTGGTCTGAGCTGTCTGAGCTTAGTGCAGCAAATACGGTGCCCTGCAAAGACGTTCCTGCCATCTGCTTTGCAAGGATGAACAACTGGAGCAGGACCAGACCTGAAGTGATCTGGACCTGGATTTACAAACAGTCAACCAAGGAGCTGCCAAGTGACAGGAAGGCAGCAGGCAGGGAGTGTGAGTGGGACTCCAGGAGCTCTCTGATGGCAGCAAAACCAGCAGCGTTCACTGTGCCTGCAAGTGTGAAAGTGTCCTGTCCGAGGGAAGCGTGGGACTTGCCTGCATCGAACTGCCTCAGCCTCAGATCCTCTGCTTTTCATTACAGCATGGGCCCAGTTCTTGTCTGAAAGGCATTTTCAGCAGGAATTCCAAACGTGATCCAACTGCAACAGGGCTGGATGAAGGGCTAGGGGGTGTCTCCTGGGACTCACGATTCTTTGTGACCACACACAAGATCAGGACAGGCACACCAGCTTCCACAAGACGCGCTCAGGAGCACGAGGTGCCCAGGCCAGGTGAGAGGGATGCAGGCACGGCTGCAGGTCCTGGGAGGATGCAGTTTTTCTAGGACATGGCTAAGGAGCATTAACAGCTCTCTCCTTTTGCCTCTGCTCCATCCTGAACACGTAAGAGCCCAGAACACCGACAGTTTACGTGAGTTAAAGACCCAGCTGAGGCTTTAGGGACTCAGGCAGGATAAAATACTCTTTAGCACCCAGCCACCATGTAAGAAAATTAAGTGAATGGGGGCCTTTGGTGAAGTCTTAAACAGGAGACTGGAAAAGGGGAAATTTCCTCTCTCCCTGCTCTGTGAACAGGGATCACACTGCCTACTGCTGTCCCACAGTTTAAAATACTTAAGTCCTCCAAGGTGCAGCTTAATTTTCTTTTTTAAAAAAGAAAAGTGTCAGTCTAATTAGATAAATCCTCCAAGCACGTGGCCCAGAGTTCGTCATGGAAATTAACCTCCTTGAAAGATCACAGTGACTGAAATAAGAAACTGTGTGTTTTGGCATAGTGCAGTGAAATGGGAGATGCAGGCTGCATTTCATACACCTTCCCTTTCATAAACCTGCCGCATTTCATATCTGCCCTACTGGCCCTGAGCTCGGCAGCAAGACTTTATCTCCAAATGCCTGTTTGCAAATCGCTGCTGAGAGGTTACAATAACCCCTGGGAGAGATTCTGCTGGCTCACCAGTGTGAAAGGACACTGCTCCCCTGGTATAAAGCCGGGCCAGCCTGAGGCACTGGTGGAGGGAGGGGCTCAGCAGCAGCAGCAGCCCTCTGGAGGGGGTGTTCTGCAGACACAGCTCCCGTGGGGAGGCAGGCCCGGCTGGGAGCTGTTTGCCAGCCTTCCAACTGCTCTGCCAGCCTCATCACGCACCACGCAGGCAATGTGAGTCTGTGCCACCCTCGCTCTCCCTGGCGTGGGGATGGGCTGAGTGGGGCAGGAGGGAGATACCTCGGAGCCACAGGCTGCGATCACATAGCTCAGCTTGCATTTATGCCGGGTACATTCACGTCTGATTTCGAAGGCCCTGCCTATCCACACTGGGAAAGGTGTAGGGCTGGCAGTTCGTGGTGCTTGGGAGTAAAACGTCCTGGTCCCTTTGCTATTGGAAGCAGAAGCAAAACCAGGAAAGAAAAGAACTGGCTTATAAGGGAAAGTCAACTGCCATCCCCCCTTTAAATAAAAGCAGGGACCAGAACCAGACTGTTTTGTACTTTTAGGAAACACTGGCCAATCACCTTCTCCCCAAGCTCGCTAGACAAACTGATGCTCGGGTCACACTCTCAGCACTTGTTCCTCAGGCCCCTCCCAAGTGTCATTACACAACACATTTTAATACACAGCTGGAACAAGACCCCTTTTCACAGTTCCAAACAGCCCATCAAGGGATTCTCTAAGTTTTCCAGTTCCCCACTGTTCTTTCAAAGGATAGAACCCAAAACCAGAAACTCCCTGAAAAACCAGTAGAGTTCATCTGCCTCCTTCGTTCCCGAGTCTGATGGATGCTGGTGTGTGCGACACCGTGCTGCCCTCCCAGCACTGAGACCAGCCTTGCCAGCTGACTTCACACAGAGAAGGATCAGGAGCAGCCTCAGAGACCAACTCTGAGGTGACTCGTTGTGTTGTCATCGCAATGACAAGCCCTATGGCTTAGAACGTGGGAGTGTTGTTTCAAAACAGCATCACTGGTGGCAGAACAAAAATAGGACACCTTCTGGAGAGAAAAGTACCCCAAAATGCCACGGCAGGCAAGGAGCCAAAGGCCCCCAAAGGCCCCACACAACTGACAGTTCTGCCATGGCTTTTCCTACAGCAGTTATTACGCACGAGGCCTTGGCAGCTGGACAGCTCTAGAGCTCGCCCTGCGAGCACAGACTCTTGTATCTCCGGGTCCTATTCTAGACCAGCTCAATCACGCGTGAAAGGTATTAGCTGACACCCCATCAACAGCCACTGCACTGAGTGACTGAGAGGGGTTGCAGGCAGATCCCTCCGTTCAAGAGACGGAGCCTCCTTGCTACAACTCATTAGCTCTCTCAGGAAAGAGTTCAAAAGGCAGATGGTGCACAAAAACTGGATTTGTGTTTGCTCCTGCTCTCTCCAGATCGGGGCTGAGGCGTGCTGGAAGGACGCTGCCACAGAAAGCAGGAGGAATTCAGGCCTAATGCAGTTCCTTAGCGGTTCTCTGCCAAGTACAGGCAAGCCCCACAGTTCTATTACTAATAACTTAATACCTAATATTACCACTGTAATACTTAGCCTTGATGCCAAGCACCTGGACCCAGAAAAATCAGCATTTAGCAAGACTTCCACCTCACTGCATTTGGCTTCTGCCAACTGATCAAAACACAGCATCCACAACTCCTTCCCACCTGCTCCAAGGTATTTGGAATAATTTTTGAAAAGGTAAAGCTCCTCCTTCAGCCAGAAGCTAAGGGCTGAACCAGAGAGACAACACAGACTGCAGGAGGGGAAAAAAAAAAATTCAAGTGCTATTCCACTCCCCTTCTTTAGGCTTTGGATGCATTAGGCAAATTCCCAATTACAGCAATCCCTTTTGCCTGCAACTGGAGTTGAGATAACAGACCAGAAAGGAGGGCCAGTGAGCATCACTGAAAGCTCAGCATCTTCCATTTCACATCAGCACAGTAAGAAGGGCGATGCCAACCCTGAAATGTTTTTTTCCAAAAGGAATACACACACACCCTTTAAAATGGGTATGGTGAAATCTGCCTGGAGAGGGAAGGACTCAGCAAAACCAGCAGGTTCCTGACTCCTTATCATCAAAGCAAGGAGCCCAGCCCCTGAATTCATTTCATCAGTGTCCTCTTTCTTCCTTCTCCAAGGGCTCAAATCCCCAAACGCGACTGCACACACACTGCCAAGGGGACCGCGCGATATCTGAATCCACACCGGATTCAAAGACATCTCCATGTTTTGCTGTCAGCCTGAAGTTTGAATAAGGGAGCCCACCAGAAAGAGTGAATGAACGCTGGCAGCTGCCAGCAGAGCCGAGCCTGTGCTTTAAGCCACCTAGTGTCCGAGCCGCGCAGGGGAGACGCTTCAGGAAATTCAAGGCAAAGAGAAGGAGTTGAGACATCCAACAAGACCAAGGCGGCCAGGAGCGAAGCACAGGGGGCACAGGCTGAGAAGTGAGCCGAGCCGAGGAAGGAGGTGCCCGAGCGGAGGCACGGCACAGCAGCCTCCCTGGGACACTGCTCCCGCCCGCGGTGAGACCCCGCGGCACAGAGCCAGCACAGCAGCCTTGTCTCTCAGACTGATGTCCCTCACAGAACGTCACCATCAGAGGCCAACGCTTCAGCCCCAAGGTGCAGCCGGGTTGCTCGGGTGCAAACTCGAGAGCTCTCTGGGATGCAAACTTGGAGCCAGCTTGCCCCAGCAGAGGCCTGTGCAACGAACCCAGAGCATCTCAGGGGCACGAGCCCAGCTAACCCGTGCCCACTCCCCTGAAAACCACTTTCATCCACATCTCCTCTCCTGCCCCCACAGTAGCCCCCTCCTCCTCACTCTCTTTCTCTGTGTCCTCGAGACTCCTCTCACCTTGAGGAGTGTTAGGATTACCCAGCATTTACACTCAATGCTCCTCTTTATTCCTTAAGACTTATTAAGAATGATAATGAGCTCCAAAGCAGTGACACGTCTCTCTCTCTCCCCCTCTGTCGCGCTCTCTCTCTCTCTCTCTACGTGCCTTTTCCGTCAAAGGCACAC